>CAUZXS010004827.1:130000-327500 GCA_963585895.1 Sepioteuthis lessoniana
GATATCAGGTGAATAAGCACCTTGAATACACAAAGAGAACATTTTTCCCTGTTTTTTTTTTATTATTTGTTTTTTCAGTCACTTCCTTAGTACTGTATTTTTTCACTTAGAATTTGTACAGAACAAAAAATCTTACCTCAGAATTGAGACCACGCTAACTACTAAGAACTAATTAGTAGGGAGCCAAACGTGATGCAAGAAAAGAAATAACTTTTTAGCAAGGTTTCTCAGGGAAGATTATATACATGACTTTTTCATTTGATTAGAAGGAAATGATGTGGATTTCTTTTTTTCTTAACCAAGTTGTCACACATGATTCTTGTCTTTGAATTTTTCACTGTTTGTTTGAGTTGTTTACAAATTTCAAGATAGAGGATTTATATGATTCTTAAAAAACTTTACAAGTCTTTAATTTAAATTTCAAAGAAAAGATTTTACATTTACTTAGATTTTGAGTATACTTAGATAAGATAATTAACACATCTTGAGTGTTATCTTCACTCTATTGGTAAAGCTTGATTGTATTTACTGCAAAAGGGTTAGACTCTCTCCAAGTGGTGTTCTAGGTTTTATACTAAACAGCATCTGATGGTAAAAGTCTAGTTCTGAAGATATGGGGAGTATAGAGTACTCTTTATTGCCATTACTCACAGGGCCACTCAAGCCAAAAGTGGTAGTACCTGTATGAGTTTCGTTTGTGCAATAACTATATCTGTTTACATATAATTCCTATTCAACAGAACTGTGCACACAAAACCCTCCAAAGAAACAGCACAAAAAATGTCAATATAAATGTAGAATGAACATGATTCTCTAACATCAAGACACAAAATAAACCGAGATGAACTGACATGTCATTGAAATCAGTCAATCAATTTGAGTGATTTATGTTTGAATTATATCATATACTGATTGATCAGAACTCTTGTTCTCATTTGGTTTTTATTAACAAAGAATTTCAGCCATTTTACCTTCCAGTGATGTCATCAAATAAAAAAGCCATCTCAATGAATGTCAAAACATTATCATGATAACAATCAAATGAATCAGTGTTTAATAATATCCTGATTTAAAAAATATGTCCACAAAATAGTATCTTTACTAATCAACCCCTCAAAAGTAAGTATGTTTTTACAGAAATTATCATCATTATCATGATCAAGCCATGCTGACTGCATGGCTTCCTTTGACTCTTCCTTGCCATCAATTGCTATTGGCCATTACTCTAGGTATATCTTCTCGACAGCATCCAGTGTCCATACAGAGTTGATAGATTATAAGTTTTTGCTGATCAATCAACACTGATGAGTCTATGAGTAGAAGTCCATAAGAGAACATTGCTTATGTGTTTGTCATTACTTTTCTAGCAGCAGCCAGCATGTCTTATTTGTTTTACTTAGGTGGTTTATCTGATGGGAGGAAAATAGCCATACAACAGCTTATTTGTTGAGATACTTCCAGGATTTGTTCAAAACAGTATGAAGCTAAATGGGAATGACATTTCCATCGAGCTTTGTTACTAAGCAGTTCATTAAAGTCCAAATAGTGAGTGGGGTGTCCTTGTGGTATAATGGTTAGAGCAATGCACTGTAGAATCATAGGGAGTTCAAACTCCAGTCATGCTATTATGTTCACTTTCAGGCAAATACCCTTGGGAAGGTATGAGCTCCTTTATCCTCCCAGCAATGGGTTAAATAGTAACACTATTGTTCTTCTAGAAGGTTGGCTTTGGCATTAAATAACTAACAAAGGTTGATATGCCATGACACAAAGAAACCAAATCAAATGGTGCAACCATACAATAGTACAAACATAGCTAAGGCTTGAAAGAATTTCTCTTTTTATTTTATCAGTGAGATTAGATTTTCACTATGGTTGTTAATCTCTTAATAGCAGTCCATGCTTAACCTATGCATATGTTGATATCACTTTTAGTAGATATAATATTGCTGCTGTAGTATATGGCCTGGTCTTTAACCCAAAACCATATAGGGATAAAGTAAGAAGATTATGTTGCTGCAATAGTCATATTAAAAAGAATTTAATTGATTTAACCAGCAATCTTAAAAATCTTGGCTTTCTTTGAACACTGATCACAAGAACTGATAACACATCCACAACTAACATGACCACTAAGCAAGCCATGAATTGAATTTATAAGTAAATCGGATCAAATTCCAGTCAAATTCTTTAATGCATGCTCATGATAACTTTTAGATTAGTTCTGGCTTTTGAGCATTGTAAGTTTAAAGATATTGACCATTTACAATAAATCTTGACTTTTTCTCTGAATTTAAACAATCTGATCCTCTGACTAACATACACAAAGACCAGCATTATCATTTTATTTTTATTTTTTGATAATAAATCCCAGTGATCCAATTTTGAAAAGAAGTCAAAAAATGGAGGGCCTCTGGTATGATTGAATGCCATTGAATCAATCAGTATTAAAAATAAAAGAAAACAATGTACTTGGCCTCATTGCAAATGTCTGTCTCAAAAATGACATGAGTTATTCTTTATGACACATGCATTTGATTTCACAAATATTCTGTTCCAGTATATAAAAGGCTTTATAGGTTTTTAAGAAAAAGTAAGTCAAACAGTTTTGAAAATGCTTTTCTGCAGTTTAGTAGAAAATAGTACTTTTGCAAAGGTTATTGAACCATTTTTTGATGAAAAGTATGCATACTTTCAGTTTTGAAAGAATTAATGAAACTGTACACATCTATTGATAGAGTTGACTTTCTATTTCTCAGCTAGTCAAAAAAGTTCAGAACTGAATAAATTATTTATTTTACAGCTTAATCTTTAAAATTCATGTCCATTCTATTTAATGTTAATGTCATAGGCAACTTATATTCATAAATATTTTATGACATACTCAGCATTTTTTACTTCTCTCAAACATAAAGTTAATGAATGAAGAGAATTTATGTGATTAAAAAATATGAATAACTGTAGGAAAGACTCTTTACAAATGTTTTGTCTTTAACTTAAATATTTCGAAGATACAATATAATTTGATCGGGCTTCTATGATTGATTGATTGTTTGATTTTAAAAGTATGTTAAACCATCTTAGGTTATTTTCAGCCAAGAAGTTAGGGAATCACATTCATTGTACATTTCTATTTACACTTTTTGCTAAGTTATTTCTTCAGAGGTTTTTTTTTCATATTGAATATGAATATTTTGTTTGCAAATGTTCCTATCAAAGATGAATAATCTTTAAACAGATGAATTTGACCCATAGATGGCACTGTCAGAGTGCTTCAGGGATTAATCACTCTGAAGGAATACTCCATACTCCTCATATCTCTAGTATCTCTCCATCAGATACAGATTAGTGTCATACATGGGACATCCTTTTTAGGTGGAGTGTCTTACCCCCTCATCAAGTGTATTCCAAGGTTCACTGATAGGGCTATATGATTTCTGTGAAAACTCTATCAAAAATATCTCTTAACATATGAGACAGTCTTCATTTTCTTCTCAATAGTTTATTATGATTTAGAAAATTTTGATTTATTCTTTTCCAGGACATAAACAAATAAACTATGATTGTTATTCTCAAAATATTTAATAAAAAACTTTATATAAAAGAATTCTAACAATTTGGATGATCATCTTTTTAAATTAATATCTTTCTATCAATATTTTCTTTCATCTTCCTTTTTCATGTCCGTTTCTTGTGTCTGGCACTAAACTGCCTGTGGATGGAATCATCTTTTTGTTACACTAACTGCTATTGAGAAGTTGTGTTGGTAAGTACAATATTTAGTTGAGTCCTCCTTCTCCAATAATCATATTAGCATTAGTATATCTGTGATATACTAACACTGAACAAAACAGAAGGAAAGACAAAATAAACTCATGTACTCCAAGAAGAACATTTAACAATTAATGCTAACAATATATACATTAGTATCACTAAAAGAAACAATACACATGTGTCTCAACTGTTAAAACTATACACATATTGTTCCATGAACAAGCAGTATGTAGAATGGGTACACAAAGGAAAAAGGATTTCTTGATGAGAGTAGGTAATATAGCCTTAGCTTTGCCATCCCTTAACAAGCTCAAAGGCAATAACTAAGAACAGAGGAGAAAAAGATGTTGATAACTTTCTGTGAATGTCATGTGACATCCCTAGAGACGCCTATTGAATATGCCAATTCTCTGAAGGAAATAGCTATTTATTGTATATTTACACTATCAAGTGGTAGTACCTGTTAGGGCCCATCTATGAGTGAAATAGAACTGTTTTAGGTAATTGTTTACATGTTTAAAATGATTGTATAAGTACATTTTTGTTATATATATAACTTGATCTCATGATATACTGGCTTGATATGCCATAAAACCAATAAACCAATCAAACTTCCAGTGATTCTTTTCCTGTACATACACAAATAAATTTCTATTATCATTCACAAAATAACCTAATTTATGTGCTTTATATAGAACAATACAAACAAATTTAAAAAAAAACAAAAAAACCATTTGCTTTTGTAAGAATTTTCTTTCATATCATTTTTAGCTACTTGATTTAAGCAGCTAGAATTAGAAAGATTAAGGATAATAATAGTCTGAATTGTTAATAATAGCTAATCAGTAGTTTCTTTTTATCAGAATTCATTCAGGTTACCAATCTACAAAAAGTGCATAGATCAGAAGTAGTAAATGATACTCTTAGTGAGAATGAAAGTTCTGTAATGTTTGACTTAAGGAAGCCTGGTTGAATGCACCATCTGCTCAACATGACAAAGAGCTGTTGGTTAGCAGAAGACCAAACAAAATTTTAAAACCTTATATGTTATTTCTTGCATACTCATGGCACCATGGTTGTTGTTACAATTTTTTACACTAGTAATACAAGCATGTATTTACACAAGCCCTCCCCATGAACCAAATGCAATTTTTAAGCATAGTTTAACAAGTTTAAACTCAGTTTTTAATTTTTCTTGACTAGTTACCATGCAAAAGTTAAAGAACTCAGTCTGCAGTACTATTTACCTATAGCTAGAGGGAGAATAGTTAAATGCAGAGCTTTCTAAGGATATGAACACTATGTGAAATACAAATAGCCTTGTCAAGAATTTGATCTCCAGTCACCATGTCCAATTCACATTATGGTACTCATTACTCTATGAGCAATCCCTTCACTCATTCAGTTGTATGACTAACATCTTTCAAGTAAAATATTTTTTTAGATAAAAAGATGTTTAAAGAATGTTTCAATCTTATGGGTAATTGTAATGATCCGAAGGATAGAAATAATTTCTGCGTTTTTGAAATAGGAATGAATTATTTAACATTCTTCTATGAAAAATTTCAAATTTAATAAAAAAGAAATTAAAAAGTATTTGTTGAAGAGTAGCTAGCACCCCTTCAGCACTCTACCAGATAGATATGAATAAAGTAAAGTTGGCGACCATAGTCGAAGGTGATCTAAAGGCTCCCTTTTCGATAGCTACAATACTATGATGTAGAGGAGGGTGCTACTCCTTTCCCTCTATTGCTCCACTTTACCCTTGATCCGCATCTTATAATGCTGAGTGTTAAGCAAGGAGGCATCAAGTACCATTTTTTAAGTCTTTGGTAGGATTCAGCATGGAATTGAACCCAGGTCTCCTGGGCCATAAATAGCCTACGATTAACGACTTCAATGGTTGATTACAAAGTCGATATTTAATTGATAAATATTCGAACTGATCTAATTCTATTTCTTTAAGGTCTCTTGTTAATTGTTTGTAAGCTATTGTATTGTTTTTTTTGTATGTATCTGTTAGCACCAGATAGTGGTGCTGAATAAATATATTAATCACTCATTCTTTTCTGTGTATCATTCACCTTGATGATGCAACATATTTGAAAGCATGCAAATCAACATGGAATCAGAGTTCAAAGTTCATTATTGATCTGGATTGTCAAAGAAAGGCCTAAGTGTATATAACATTATTCTTCTGAGTTTGGTTGATACAACTCAGCTTGTGGGTGTTGGATGCTTCTCCCATTGCTCCTGACTTATTATACAACTTGCATCTTATTTATGTCCCCAGGGAATACAAGAAGATCACATAAGCATTGAGAGTTATTAACTGATAGCTACAAAAGAAGCCAATATAGGATTGTGGTTACAATAAATTAGAAGAAACAAAATTTTCTGCGGTAATTCAATGATGAGGAAGGCTTCAAAAATGTGTTGTTTTTTCTCTCTTTTATTTAAAAAAAACAAAAAAAAAACTATTATCTTCATTTTTGTGGTTTCTCTGTTCTCAATGTTTCCATTAGGCTTAAAGCTATAATATTTTGGTAATAACATTTTCTGCTTGACTTGCTGAGTTTAGCAAGGTAGACATGTATGTTTAATCAATATCTAATATATAATATGGATTCTGAGTGCAAAGAGTCCCAGTTAAAAACAAAAACAAAAAAAACAAAAAGAAATTCTTTTAAAATAAATAGTTGCAGCATATTGGTAACATTGATTCCAATTTAATCATCAAAGTTAATCCATCATTCCCAGAATAGAATCACATTAGATTCTCTCCTTGTTGGCTGAAAAGTCTACATAAAGAGTTAAATATTTGGGTTTTTAAATATAACATCCAAGTTGTAAAAACTCATATTGTCAAAGAGGAAAGTTAAAAATAGGTTCCAATGCCAGTTAGTCCATTAGTCAAATGATTGCTACACAAGCCTGCCAAGTAAGGTATATGAAGGTTATCTAAAAAGTTCATAGACTGACCAAAATACATTCATGGAATGTGAACAAATGATGTTTACTTTTCATCATTGTTCTCCTTGCATTCCTCACACTTCTTCCATTGGTGTTGCAGTTATTTGATCTCATTGGTCAAAAAAGTGATCAACAGCAGATATGATGTTAACCTATGAACTTTTCAGCCTCCACTTTTATAGTGCATTGTAGGCAAGTTTAAAAACATTACACCTCACCACAGTCTACTCTCATGGTGCAGCCCTCTGGTTTGTGTACTCAGTTGATTTGAAGCAACTGAACCAAGTTCATGCATATCCTCAGCACCAATCCCTGTCTGCATGTTAAAGTCTAGGTCATCTTCTTCATCTTCTTTAATCTTTTTGGTTCCTTTCAGCTTTAAGGCCACTCAAAGTAGTTAATCAGGAAGAAGCCTCCACCAGGAAGAATCATGCTAACCCATGATCATTGATCCCTTGACCTCAACAACAAATCGGAAGGGATCGTATTGGAAAACATTTCACTAGTTACAAACTTGTTTTATCCATCAAAGCATGAATGCTTAGATATAATAGAGATAAAATTAGGAAAAATCTGTGTTGCCATTAAATACAATGGATAAAGAATTATTTTAAAAAATAATACCTATGACTTGAAAAAATATACCTGAACATATTCTTTGTCTGTGACAATAATAATTCTTATTACAAAATGACAAAAACACTCAAAAAAATACTCTGCTTTAGAGAATAGAATAATTTCCTTTCTGATTTGTAACTGAATAACAAATTGTGTGGTCTTTATTTTGACCATATAATTTAGTGTTAATTGAGAGTCATCTAAAATGTTTATCATATTTATATCCTTTCATTTATATGTTAATAAAATTCTTCTTATGTCTATATAAATACACACGTGTGTGTGTGTGTGTGTGTGTGTGTGTGTGTGTGTGTGTGTGTGTGTGTGTGTGTATGTGTGTGTGTGTGACTGTTATTTAGCAAAGATAGAGTAAGATTTCTACTAGAGAAATACACCTAAAAGGTTATAACTTACAGAATAAAATAATTTTCTGTCCAAATTTCAACTTGATTATAGTTTTGTCAGGGTTTTTGTTAATGCTGAATGTCATTTTTAATTATCCAAATTTTTAACATGACTGAGATAACAATGAAAGGCCAATTAGATTATTCTACTTCTGCAGTTACAATGGAACCCTAATGAGTTCAAAGTTTTTTAATTATTACATAATTTAGAAGTTTCTACAATTGTAATGAGTTTACTCTTCACTAGGTACCAAACATTTTTTCCTTTGATTAAATTAAATTAAACTATGTAAATATTTATTGTCACATATAATAAAAAAAAGAATTATAACAAAAATACTGGGCCTAGCTCAAGAATATCATGAAGAGGGAAATATATAAATATTTGTTTCACTTATCATTACAGAGCCAGTGGAAATGGTCCTTCCAAGAAAGAGTGAAGCAGACCAAAATCCCAGATAAAATGAAAAAATTCTGAACAAACTTATAATCAAAATTAGAGTAATGAAAAAATGTATATATGCAAAAGAAAACAAAATGCACTTTTGATTAGTTCATGTTTTACATTACTCTAGAGAGTAATTTAAATCAAGAAATAAAACATTAATAAAAGACTCTGAATATAAAAAAATACAAAATTTAAGATATGATTAAAAAAAAACAACAGGTACTCTTAAGTAGAACAAAAATATGAGAGAAATTATTGGAAGTCTTTAAGAAGATTTGAAATCACTTAGTCTCCAAAAGCACCAACCAAGGAATTCCTGGATGAAGAAGAATAACAATCAGCTTATGATCTGAACAAATAATCAGGATTAAAGATGAGCAAGCAATTACATTTGTTCTTAAAAAATAGCATTGCTTTAATTAAAAACAAAAATTCAGTATGGGTAAAATGATGATTCTTTTTACTATCTACTCTGAGAGTTCCCTATCTATCCTATCCAGTTTTTGACATTTCTCTCACTGGTTCAATAATTTGGTTTGGTCATGGAGGTGCCACTCAAGTAGTGTGTCTTGACCAAGAATAGCTTGGCAGAGCACATCCCTCTTCAGATCACCAACTGAATTCAGAGGTTTGCTTCTCTTAAACCAGTTGTCATAAAAAGTTAAAAAGCTCAATCTGCCCAATTATTTATCCATAAATAGAGGGATATCGTTAATTTTCAGGATGTTAGTGCTATGTGAAATGCCAACAGCCTCATTCAGGATTTGAACTCTGGTTGCTGAGTCCATTTTCTGTAATGATAAAAATCGTGCTATGAGCACCATTAAGGCAATCTATAATTTCTAAACTGTTCCAAAATATCTTTACATCTATGCACATTTTATAAGACATGTCATTGAGTCTGTT
Organism: Sepioteuthis lessoniana; assembly: GCA_963585895.1. Lineage (NCBI taxonomy): Eukaryota > Metazoa > Mollusca > Cephalopoda > Myopsida > Loliginidae > Sepioteuthis > Sepioteuthis lessoniana. The sequence continues at coordinate 139,124 of CAUZXS010004827.1, forward strand.
TTCTTTTATATGTCTCAGTGAAATGTTTCAAGATAAGACTGGTAACTATCATTCAATTTTGTATGACACATCAGCATCTCGAAAAATAAATGCTTATTAACACTGTGTAGATAAAGCTATTCATGAAAATGACACTATTGGAGTAGCATACATACACAAAAAGATTGATCAAACTTTCTTTCTCTCCATATGATATTTTTGGCCGCAGTACACATTCTCCCTCACAGGAAATTGGTATTTTAGTAGTTATACACATATAAAAAACTGATAAGCCATTATCTCCTTGTATACATGAATTTTTACACTGGTTCATATTTGTGTTTTGAAATAAAGAGGTCCCAATTGACATGTAATAAAAAGTGTTATATTTTCATGAGTATTTTATTTGCATATTTATTCCTGTACAAGTAAAGAAAACTTCGACCTTAAGAGTGCAATTTTAATTTTTTTTGTTCCACATTCTGTTTTTCTTTGTTATATATAAATCTCAAGAGATTTTTCGACAAATAAGATGTATTTCTCACAGATGATAATTCGTGACAGCATTCCAACCACAATCTTCAAAGAACCTATAGTTTGGACACACCAATAACTCAACTACTCAAGAGAAGCAGAGAATGCTACAGTATTCAACTTAGTGACAATAATACCTCCAAATGCATATACAAATAATTTCCTTGCTTTTACCAATCAGATTTAATTTACAAAACAAAAACATTCTGGAAATTTATCCCTCAACACAAGGCTATCTACATTCAAAATTTGAGGAAGTACTCATTGTGTAATGGTTATTCATCTTAGAAAATGAAATTGCTGATCAAAGTTTAAATCTTGAACAAAGCTGTTTATGTTTCACCTTCATATTAATACTCTTGTGAAAAGTCAGACTGGGCTCTCTAACCTTAGTTTGTCAACTGGTCTTGGATGGTTTGGTTTGGTTTTATTTTACCACTGTAGGTTATTTAACGCCAAATCCTGTTTATACACATATATTAAATGTATATATGATCAGTAAACAAATTTTATAGATAACATTCTTAAATGAGCCTGAGCTCTTTTTTTTGCTCACAGTTAAATGGTTTCAAGTATTGCAATATAATAATTACAATTTAACATCAGTCATATGTTTACACACATAATTTGTTCTATTTGACCCATAGATAGGACCCTAGCTAGTGCTACAACTCAGGGTCAGATTGGACCAGGGAGCAATGGTAATGAAAGAGTACTCCATATTTCCCAAATCTCCATAGCTAGAGTCTCACCATCATATAATTTAATGTCATATCCAGGACACTTGTTGGAGGGGTTTTATTCCTCTGCAGAGATGCAGTTGATGTATTCTAGAGCCCCAGCTGACTGGGCTTGTTAGTCTTGGAGAAAAAACTCCTTATTCAATCCAGTATCTTTCTGCTGAAAAAAATTGACCTTGTCTTGCATCCAGTCCATGGTGGAGGCATTGGATGAGTACATAAAAACATTTTTTTAAATTGCATCAAAAACAAATATATACTTAATGATACAATTAGATTCAACCTATCAAATAAAAAAAAAGAATCAAAAGTGAAAAACCTAAGTCCATTCTCAAAATCTATTGTTGATGATATTGGTTTCAGCAGTTAAATTAGTCTGAGTATACACTGCTCTGATAAGAGTTGATATTAACATTATTAACATTATCAACATTATTAACTTTGATAGTTAATAATGTTGAATACAAGATCTGATAAGAACTTGTATTCAACATTTATTAACTCTAGTTGTTCCTTCATTCACTAAAATATATATCAGATGTTAATGTTAATTTTGGTATAAACCAAAATGTATTTTCATGTAAATATAGCTATTATTTTGAAAAAGAGATCATTTGGGGTTTTTTCTTGATATCAACAAATTTTTCAAGGTTGACTTAACGTTGTGAGCATCATATATATATGAGCCACTTAATTTTTGCTCCTTAAACCTTTTGTCATATATTTGTCAATATAGCAAAATTGACAAGTATAACACTGGCCTGCCCTATCAGGGTCGTCAGTGTTTAGTCAGGAGAAAAATTTATGATAAGGCAAGACAAAGAACACCCAAGGAAATCAATCACATAATGCGGACTGGTATTGGACCCATTCATCATACTTATAGTCACTGAGTTGGCATTTTGCAAACAGCTTAACAAAGTGATCAACTTAAAAGTACACCAGATATTCAGACGTTGTAAGTAATTTCTTAACTATTTTGATCCTGAATAGTTTACGGTTATTTTTTCTTTTGGTTTTATTGCAGCTTTGGTGTAATCGTCAAGCAATATCTTCCCCTAATCTTTTGAAATTTGGGTGATCTGAAAATCCTTTGATTGATTTATTGATTCTCTTGGACCAGAAAAAAAGAATTGTTGTTGATAGCTGTATTGGAATGCTTCGTGCTAAGGACGATATTTAGACAAGGCCTCTCTCACTAAGGACCAATATCAACATTAGCATATCTGTGATATCATCATTATTATTAATTAATATAAACAGAACGGATTCCTTTGTCACTTTCTCTCACCATCTATCCTTATTGGCCATTGTACATGATTAGTCTTCTAGACGGCACCAAGTGTTTACCCGAAGCTTATATATGTATGTTTTTTGCTAGTGGGCCAACATTATGTGTCAGTCAGATAGAAAAAATACAAAAATGGAAAATGATGATAAAAATTAAAATAGCCACGTATGGGTCTAAGACATATTTCTATGGTTCAAAAAACAGAGGTAAAAGGGGTTAAGAATGGGTATCTGACTGACATGCGCCACTCTAAGAACACTTCCATTCTCTAAGGGAGATAATTATTTCTTGTCTCATTAGAGATACCTGCTTCCTAAACAGGTTCTAGAAATTCAAACAGTTGCTTGGTTTAAGCCTTAAAACATTACAGACACTTTTCATCAACCACTCGTCTTCATGCCAAAGGATCATTTGATCAATCTGTATAAAAACTCAGTAATACTAGTTATTTTGTGTTTTCCTTCTATACTTCTACATTGTTTCCTTTGTCTTTTCTAGCCAACACGTTATTCATATGCAAACCAGCAGAACATTCTTAGAAAGAATCTTGATATTTTTTTGTATACATACTGTCACTCAATTGGGAACAAATTGGAGCAGGTGTTTATTGTTGAATAAGACTTAGGGCATTTGAGAAATATTATATTCCACAATTAGTTCAAAGAAATTTCCCAGAGTGAAAATAAATATGATTAAAAGAACAAATTATCGAAGTTTATTGTTCATTACTAAACATTTTTCATAATGATTTTTATATTTTCTTTGTACACATACTGTCCCTCTACTATGAACAAACTAGGACTAGGGTTTATTGAAGAATCAGAGAAAATGTGTATTGTATACAAAAATATTTAATCTGTACTAGTGGTACGACTTGATGATCATGATACAAAAATATAAGTACTAATTGCCAAGTCCAAAAGATAATTATATTCGTCAGTTTTCATCAGTGATCCTGTAACCTGGTTTGGTTGTGATGGCATTACTCATGATGCATGTCTTGGGCAGAAATAGCCTGGCAGAGCTCATCCTTCCCCAGGTCTACAACAGGTTTGAATTCAGAGTTTTTCTCATAGATTGGCTGCCATACCAAATTCAAGAACCCAACTGCCCTACTATTTACCCATAGCTAGTCATTATGTCAAGACAAACTGCTTAATTTTCATCCATAGCTTTTATGAGCATCATATTTTAATCAGACAACTGGAAAATCATTTTTATCTATTATATTTTAATATTATAGAAAATACTCAGTTGCTTCAAAACATTTGGTTCTGCTATATAGTAAAGTGAAAATATATGAAGTTTTACAGGTTAAATGAAAGAGTTTTCCTCTTTTGTTTATATGTACTGCATTTGAAATTCTTAAAATATTGCTCCAGCAGAATATCTACTTTTCTCTTGATTCTTCATGAAAGTTTCAAATCTAAAATTAGTTTTAATAAAGAAGTTAATTTTATAAAAAAAAATTCCTTTTACTCAGTATTCACATATTACAAATAGGCATGGTAAGCATTCTTCAGGTTGTAATATTATCACTATGTGAGAACATAACAGCTGCATTGCTAGCTGGAAATTACTCAGTTGATTAGATGTAATGAAAAAAATTAGAAATTCCCAATTAATAGGAAAGTTAATGTTAGAGGTCACAAATAGCTTAGTGGTATAAGAAAACAATGAAAAATGGGTTTGCGGGCTTATTGGTAAATACTATAATGATAAAAAACTCTTATTATTCCAAATCAAAAACTATCTTCTTTATTGAATTTTAACCCTTAGAATCCCAGTTTATGGCTGTTTACAAAACAACTGCAAAGGTAACTTCTTGACTGACTTTATTTTAGTGAATAATTGGAAATTAATTTACTTTAGAAAAAAAAAGAAGACAATTTAAAGTTGAATTCAGAAATCTAGAAGTACTTTTGAATAAATAACTTGAAATCTTTGTCATTTTTAATACAGATTTTTCTATTAACTCAAACATATTAGAAAGTTTCATATATTTCATTATTTGCTTTATTTTTTACATATTGCTAATTTACTGTAATGAAAAATGAAATTACCTAAGAGTATACTAATTCTTGGACTGTTATATAATCCAATTTTGGGTTAAAGAGTTTCAATGCTATGGAGTTTGGTAAAAGATATTACCTTATAATATCTGCTATGAATATATAATATTCCCCAAGAAATATTAAATTCCTGGTCTTTTTGGCTTAGAAGAAAATTGTTAAAGGAGTATTTGTTTATAAACAATACTGTATATATATCTTCGAAAAATTGTTGATGAATTTAGCAACAACTATATTTTACATCATGACTATTACTTTAGATTTTTAAATCTCTATTTCTTCTTTGAGTTTAAAGACTGTGTTTTTCTTCTGTAGTTTAAAGTGTATATTTTGGCTGACCAACAAACAGACTCAGATCTCAATAAGGATAAGTAAAAAAAACAAGTTAGTATCTGCTGGATTTTGTACTCAAACAAGAAAATCTTTTTTTTTTTGTTTGAGTTAATCTGTTAATTTTTATAGCATCAATTAATTTCAATGCTTTTTAACAGGATGGGAATAAATTCATTATCATTATATGACTGATTGTTGGTTTTTTATTTAAAAATTTTTTTAGCTCTGTAGATTTTATTTGTTTTGAAGTCTTGACCAAGACTATTTGATTTTAATATTCTATATTGGAATATTTAAATTGTCCTGCTTGGAATTGTTCCCAACTCCAGATTAACTGGATTGATTACTGACTTTATATATATATATATATATATATATATATATGTGTGTGTGTGTGTATGGGTGGGGGTGTGTGTGTGTATATATATATATATATATGTGTGTGTGTGTGTGTGTGTGTGTGTGTGTGTGTGTGTAAGTAAATAATGGAAAATAATCTGACAATGTGGAGAAAGATATTTTTAAAAAAGTAATCTAAAGTGGAGAATTAAATATGAAAGAAAGTTAATGTTATAATGTTTTGGTTTCAATAAACCATCATCAGGACTCAGAAAAGATGTTATGAAGTGACATTAGATCACTGTGGATGCTTAACAAAATACAAAACAAAGCAAAGGAGATTATATATACTGAGAAAGTGGGGAGGGCGTTAGCTGTCTGAATAATAAGTCAATGTTCATATTTCAAAAATATCATGTGACTGTGTAAGGTAATGATATAAAACAAATGGAACCAACAAAAAATATAACAGCTTAAAAAGAGAAAGAAAGAAAGAGGAGGAAAAAAAAAACCCCAAAAAATCAAAGAATCAAAGAAGTAGAAAGGGAAGAGAAAGAATGATAAAAGAAGGAAGAGAGAAAAGAAAGAAAAGAAAAGACAAGAATATATATATATATTTAAAATTCCTTTTTATAATACTGTGTATATATATTTAGATATATATATATATATAGAGAGAGAGAGAGGGGGGAAAGAGACATACATTCATACTTTCTCATTACATACCTATGTACATTTGTGTGTATATGTGCATGCATTTATATATATATATATATATATATATATATATATATATATATATATATATATATATAAACAATTATGGATAGATATATTTATATGCATAAACAAAAACAGAGACTGTAATAGGGCTAAATGCTTTCCAAAAGAAAAATGCTCATAATATTCTGATCCTTCTTCATATTTCTGTTTGTGAATGTATATATATATATATATATATATATATATATATATACATGTTTCCCCCACCAAAAAAAATATATTTATATATGTTTCCAAAAAACGTGTTCATAATTTCTGATTGTGAATATATATATATATATATATATATATATATATATGCACACACACTTGTATATATGTACATATCCACATACCTGTACATACACACATATGGAAATATATATGAAGAGAGAGAAAATATAGAAATAATTTCTTACAATGATAAAAACATCAGTTTTCCTTAGTTTTTTAATGGCATATCAACTTCTGAGTTATTTAATGCTGAAATTTTATACAAATCATTTTGCACACATATATATGCTGACCCAGTTGGGCTGAGGCTGCAGAATACAATGACTGCATCTCTGGAGAGGGGAAAGATCTTCCTCAATGAGTGTCTTGGATATGACACTTAACAATCTGATGGTGAAGTTTCAGTAATGCTGGAGGATTTGAATAAAGTCAAGTATTTCTTCATTGCCATCGCTCCCAGGTTCACTCTTGCCTGGAGTGGTAGCACCTGATCTCTTGATCAAATAGAACAAAACTGTGTGTTTATGCTAAAGTGAATTGTTTGAAATAGAACTGTTTCTGCCTTTAACTGTGTGTAAAAAACAACTGTGTACTTATGCTCAACTGAATTGTTTGAAATGGAACTGTTTATATGTATAAAAATGAATTTGGCATTAATAACCTAACATGTTTGATATACCATAAAATCAAACCAGATCAAACCAAACCAAAGAAGTATATGCTTTGAAGTATTCCTATTGAATACAATTAAGTAAGTAATGATGATGAAGTAATTTTTCACACTCCCCTGAGCTCCAGAACTAGTACCTCACCACCTGACAGAGTTTAGTTTTTAACAGGAGATCTTACCCTTGTACAGGTAATATAGTTAAAATAATCAAACTCCAAATCATATGATTTTTTAAAAAGTCATCTATAATAAATATGTAAATAGATTTAAAATAAATTTCATTTTAGCCACCAAGCTTTCAATTGATGTTATTTTCACCTTTCCATGGCAAAATTATATATTGAAAAAGTTGTTACATATCATCCAAACATTACTAAATAAATAATCAGTGCACAGACACAAGTACATTTCTTTATACAAAGAAAAAAAAAGTGATATTCAAAAATGGTTTCTGTCTGAATATTATTGAATACATCTTTTGATTCCAACAAAATTCTCTTGTCTTTCTTGAAAACCTATAAGTGTGCTGAAGCAAGTATATAAACAAACACATATTTAATGCGCTTGTATATAGAGATGACAAACTATAAAATTTCTTTAAAAAATGAGTTGATAAGAATTAATATCTGTATGTTTAAATGTGTGTTTGGGAGTGTACATGTATTTCTATGTGGGAAAGTTGATGTGTTTGTTGGCTGGAGAATGTGTAGGCCAGTGTACATGTTTACATCTCAGTGTGTTTATATCTGCTTTTGCTTTTGCTCATTCTATCTCTGCATAGAAACCTGCCAAAGTTAGAGAAAGCAAAATCAATAATATCTTCTGACACATTCAATCCAGTTTGATACTGAGTTCCTTGAACCAGAATTAAAAGACAAGACATATGCTGCGTTTCAACAGCCTGCAGTCTTCTTCTTCATTATACAGATTGCACAAGTAAAAATAATGCATCAAAAAATTAATAAAGATAAAAAAAAGAAAAAAAATAATTTAAAATATCTAATCAAATCATAAAACAGCTTCATATATCTAAAATCTACAAACCAGCAGTTCTCTTATCATGTCTCAAGGAGACAGCTCAGTGGCAGACTGTTTGACTAGCAGGCATATACTTGCAATTCTTCCTATGAAATGTTTTTTTCCCCCTAAGAAGATAAACTGTTTTTAGCCTAAGTAATCAAAAAGCCTGAAAGATATCTTCCTTCCAGGCTTCTGAATGGGGACTTTTATGATCTCTAATAGCCATTTGATATTTAACTACATCTAGACATGCCAACATCCAAACAATTAACATCTGCTGTTAAATGTTCAAATAGAGCTGATTCTGAATTGAAACCTGATGCTTTTATGACAGTATAAATAAAGAGGCTTCAAGAACATATTATTTTTTTAAACTACAAAGGGTAACTGAAAAGTTCTTGGCCCAACCAAGAAAGGAAATATTTTTATTTTGATGGTTTTTTTAAAAGGTTAAAAGAACTTTGTTTGGTCAAGAACTTTTCACTACCCCCAGATAAATAATATCTTTAAGAATTACATTCATTATTTCTATTAATTTCAATTTGTATATTTTTTCATTTTCCTATCCTATGTCATTATTTCTAAGGCTTCTTTTCATCCCATTTATTGATTCCATCTTTGTTTCTTACCATTTTTTCCACACCTGCTATCCAGCAGGCAGAACAGTATTTCCTGGTTGGTCCTCTGCCACTCTGTCTGTCTGTCTGTCTCTGTCTGTCTGTCTGTCTCTCTCTTTCTTTTTTCCTTGCATAACCATACAGGAATATAACAAGGTCTACTCTATAAATTAATATTCACTTGAAAGAAAGAAAATGTGCAAATTCAGAATAATGTTTATTAGTCTTGCACTTTTATTGCATTAGAATTATTCCATAATAATAACTTTGTATCAACCCAATTCCTCTATAATAGAAAGGATATGACACAAGGTCAATTTCTAAGTAAATTATTGCTGGTTTGAATTCAGAGTTTACTTTCTCTTAGATTGGTTGCCTTAAAAAGGCTTGAGAAACCAGTCTACCCTACTACTTACCCAGAGTTGGGGAGAGAAGAGATGGATTCATGTTATTCCCGAGGGCATTAGAGCAAAATGAAATGATGACAGCCTCATTTGGGATTCAAACCTAATTCACATATTCTATTTCTATAACAATAACCATTACACTTAACATACCTTGGCCAGTCAGCTGGGGCTGTAGAATACACTGACTGCACTGCTGCAGAGCGGTACGACCCCACCCCCAACGAGTGTCCTGTTTATGACATTAAACAATCTGATGGTGAGGTTCCAGTGATGCTGGAGCTTTGGGGAATGTGGAGCACCCCTTCATTGCCATTGCTCCCAGGTCCACTCTGGCTCTGAATAGTAGCACCTGATTAGGGCCCTATCTATCAGTTAAATAGAACTAAACTGCTTACTTATGCTAAACTGAATTGTTTGAATTAGAACTGTTTGACTAAACTGAAAAGCCTGAAATAAAAATGTTTTTGACAATTAAACTGTACTTATATTTAAACTGTGTGCTTACGCTAAACTGAATTGTTTGAAATGGAACTGTTTTTGACATTGAAACTGTACTTACACTAAACTGAATTGTTTAATATAAAACTGTTTTGGCATTTGTAAACAAAATCTGTACTTATAATAAACTGAATTAGCTGAATTAGAACTATTTGAATAAACTGAATAACTTGAAATAGAAATATTTTTGACAATTAAACTGTGTACTAATGCAAAACTGAATTGTTTGAAATAGAACTGATTATTTGTTTAAAAATGGATTTGGCATCAAATAACCTACAAAGGTTGATATGCCATAAAAACCCAATCAACCAACCAACCAACCAACCAACCTAAACATACCTCCAGAACAATGCAACAATAAGTATCAATTCTTTCCATATAAGTATCAATCAATAAAGATACTATCAAGCGCTATTTTTTTTACTAACATCTATAAAAGTACTAATAAGGTTTGTTTAAATGACTTAATAATAACTAATACTAAGTTTATTTGATTGCTACAAAGTCAATTGAAATAAAGCCTGATATAACATCTGGTTGATTGATTTATAGGTTGATTTTAATGACATATCAATCTGTTGAGAATATCATAAGCCTAGAGGTTATGGAATCATGCTTGTCTTACATTTTTATTTACATTTTTTTGTGTAATTGTTTGTGTAGATTTTTTGGGTATTTTGCTCACAGTCCAATTGAATATGAATAATTTTTTATCAGATTTATTTTACTCAAAGATGAGAACCTAACCAGTACTACAATTCTGGTTCAGAGTTGACCAGGACATAATGGCAGTGAAGGGGTACTCCACTATCTCCAAATCTCCAGAATGGGAGCCTCACCATCGGATGCAGTTTAGTGTCATACTTTGGATACCTCTTATGGAGAGTGGTCTTTCCTTTTTTTTTAACAAACATGAAAAAAACTACCAATTAGGGTTGTGTAAATGACTTAATTATAAATAATGGTAGGTTCACTTGATTGCTGCTAACTTACTTGAAAGAAACTTTGGATTTAATGTCTGGATTAAGAAGACAGTTTTAAATCGTTGAATGTATATATTAATGCTGTATTAACAGTTAGTGTCAAGTAGCATAAAAGAAATGTTAAAGATCTGATAAAGTCTTATCAAGAAGAAACTTTGTCACTTTCTATACTACAACTTCGAAGAGGATTTTTCAAATGCTTAAAGAACAGACTATCTCAGTTGATGGAAAACTTTTTGAAGGAGAAAAAAAACTTGGAGGAAGAGATTGCTGCTGCTGCTTTGATATAAAAGCCAGACCATATTCTTCACAGTGATTCAATAATCAATTTCCAATCAATAATTTGATAATAGATGATTTTTTATTTAACATTCTATTCAGATGTCAAAAGTAGCAGACTTATTTTACTTCAGCCTATGGCTGAAAAATCCTTCATAAAAAGAAAAAAACAAACAGATATATAAGTAAATAAAGTTTTCACAAGATTGGTTTTCAGATGTGAAGACTTATATAGTCTTCAAATTCCTTTCCTTTTTTTTTCTTTTTCATTTCCAACAGTTTTATGAACTTTTTCAAATCTTATGATTTGTAAGATCATCAGAAGTATAAGTAGCAGATTGTCAGTATTGAAGAAGTGACATAATTTTTGGATCCGTAGATGTATTCAATTAGGAATTCACATATAAATTTTAACTTTTCATAAAATCTAAAGAAAAACTAATATAAGTGCTCTCTAAAATCTGACACTTATGAAACATTGAAAAAAAATTCTTAAAAAATACTCTTTTAATATCTTAGATATTTATTCACTTTCAGTTTAAACAAGTTTCTTTCTCTCTCTCTCTCTCTCTCTCTCTCTCTCTCTCTCTCTCTCTCTCTCTCTCTCTCTCTCTCTTTTTTCTCATGTTAGGCACTTTTCAAAAATGTTCCACAGCATGAACCATAGATATGAAAAAACTTTGCTCTTTTTCTTATGTAATCAAGAAGTACTATACAGGAAATTGATCCCCAGTAACAAGTTGAAAGACTTTGTGATTGAAAGTCCAATAAATAACAAAAGTAAAATAAAAAGAGTACAAATCAACTATAGATCAATAAACGAATTATTTTTAGATAAAACTGAAATATCTAAACATTAGTCAATGAGAAAAAATAAATAAAAAAAATTGCCATTTAGTTTTCAGGTGACTTAAGATTAGAATTAAATGGGTCGAATTTTAAAAATTGAATTCTTATGGCTGCTCTCATGAAATGCTTTCTTGTGCAATGAAGGTGTACTGCTAAGGAATAGACCCCCCCATAACAAAATGGAATAATTTGTGACTCCTGAGTGAATGAGTTCAATGAAAAGACCAAAACCAAATTAAAAGAGTATAAATAAAATATAAATGAATTAATTAATCATTTTAGACAAAAATGAATTGACTAAAAATTAGTCATAAAAATTGCTTTTTTTCCAGGTGACTTAACATTAGAACCAAATTGGTTAAATTTTGAAAACTGAATTTTGATGGCTTCAGTAATGAAATGGTTTCTTGATTTGTCTTGGTAAAATTCGTTTATTCTGGCAGATTTCCTTGTCTCTTCATTTGATTCACACTAAATTGATTCTCCATTTTTAGCTTTGAAGCAAATTTAATCCAGCTGGCAACTATTTAGCAGTTTTCTTTCATTTTTTTTTTATTACTTTCCAATTTTTAATTATAAAAACAACTCAAACAACAATAACTATAATAAAACCAATTATAATAATAAGACTATGCAACAAAACTTTTATTTTTCTTGTTCCTGAGCAGAAAGTAGTATATCCCAACTGTTTATGCCGAAAGTAAATGAAAGTCCAATTTTCTCTTCAAAATTTGCTTTTGTAACCTGGGTAATACTATTTTCAAAACATAATGGGAGCTGACATGTAAGAGTGATTCACACTGCAGATGCAAATTTCAAAATACTCACTTCTGTACATTTTTACATAAATTTAGTATAAATACATGCAAATTTTGATTCATATATATTTTTATGTAGTAAAGGAAAGTATAATATGTTTTCATATTAACTGGTTATTTTATAAATTTTCTAATCCAACACACTAAGAGTTATGAAAATAATGAGCATTTTCTTTATTTTTACAACATAAACAATTAAGAAATAAAACATACTGTCCAGGAACAAAATTCATATTACAGTTAGTCATAATTTACATTATTTTTTCAAAGCAGCTGTTTTAACATTCTTACATTATTCTTTCTTGAATAAACATAACAACTGAGACAGTTATGCTTTCTATTCGAAAATAGTCCACATAAAATCTGTTGAAGTTTTTAAGAATTCAGTGTATTTCATGTGCCATCAAAACATGATCATGTGACTTATAAGTAAAGTTTGTGACCTTACTCAAGGGTGACCCAAAGGCTCCCTTTTCAATGGCTACAACACTGAGGTGTAGGTGAGGGCACTACTCTATTCCTTGGATTGTTCCACTTCACCCTTGATCCTTACCTTATAATGCTGAGTGTTAAGCAAGGCAGCATCAAGTACCATTTTTGAATCTTTGGAATGACTTGACCTGGGATCGAACCCCCATCTCCCAGATCATTGGTGAACACTCTACTCATTAATCCATTGGCAAACGCTCTACTCAGCCAATGTATGACACAGAAAAACCAAACAAAATTAGCAATTGTTTCTTTTGATCCAACTTTCATTTTGAAAACAGCCCATCATCAGGTATGTCTTATTTTTGAAATCAGATTTTTAAAATCATTTTTGTTTTGAGAGGCACATGATAAAAAAATAAAGAAAACTCAAAAGAAACAAATACACAAAAAAATTTAAACGGAAATGTACAATGTGTATGATTCCTAACCTCAAGGGATAAAATGACCCTTGACAGGTTTGGTTTGGTTTGGTTTTATGGCATATCAACCATTGAAGGCTATTTAATGCCAAATCCATTTTTACACATGTAAACTGTTCTATTTCAAACAGTTCAGTTTAGCATAAGTACACAGTTTAATTCTATTTAACCCATAGATAGGACCTTATCATGTGCTACCACTCCAGGCCAGAGCGGACCTTGGAGTGATGGCAATAAAGAGGTGCTCAGCATTCCTCAAAGCTCCAGCAATTACTGAAGCTTCACTATCATATTGTTTATTGTCATATCCAGAGATGCAGTCAGTGTATTCTTCATCCCCAGCTGATTGGGTCACCTAGACAGGTTCTCATACCATTAAAATGAATGAATCAACCGTAGAGTTGATATTTTGGAGAGGCAGTTTAAAAATGTTAAAGTTGTTGGTCTTGATGTGGATGCTTGGGATTCCCTGGTGACCTCAAGGAAAGGATGTTTGCTTCTTTAACTAAAATTATGACATCTTTAGAGATTCAAAAGATAAGAAAACATGGAGTTTTTCAAACTTTTGAAAAAAGGATTCATTGTATATCATTTGTGACTTTCCATCCACATAGATGATCCATTGATGATCACACCACAACAGGAGTCATCTTTCTATAACAAATACATCTTCTTCCTCAACTTGCTTCTGCCATTACTCAATGCATAAGCAGGCTTTAAATCCCAAATATATAGCTCTGATTAACTCACTCTCTAATTCTATATCCCTGACTGTGCCTATCCAAGTCTATCTTTTCATATATATATATGTAGTGAAATGAACAAATCATTATAAAAATAATCTTTCTTTAATCAAAGGTAAGTAAAGTTAGCGACTGTAGTCGAGGGTGACCAAAAGACTCCCTTTTCAATAGCTACAACACTGAAGTGTAGAGGAAGGCACTACCCCTTTCCCTGGATTGCTCCACTTTACCCTTGCTATGGACCTTATATCACTGAGTGTTAAGCAAGAAGGTATCAAGTACCATTTCTTTGGTATGACATGACCTGAGATTGAACGCAGACCTCCCAGACCATTAGTGAACACTGTACCCATTAAGCCAATGAGCCGGTAATCATAAAAGCTCTCAAATACTGGCCAATTGAACAAGAATAAACCTAAAATGTTTTCTCACTATGTCATGTCATTCTCATAATTATAAGTTTCATGTATTTTCAAAAAAATACAATCTTCAGATGAATCATGTTGATTTTTTTTTATTCCATCTTAATGAAGTTAGTATTTGAATTTAATAAAAAAGATTTTTCAAACAAATAAATGATAAATATTTGGAGCTTTAATGTTGGAATGACCATATTGCTATGAAAACATATTTTTCTGAAACCAGAAACGTGCTTGTATACTGACTAATAAAACAGGATAAAACCTCAAATAAATATTTTATCTGAAGATTGTATTTCACCTATAAATGAAACTTATTATCATGAGACTGACATAAGTAGGTAAAAAAACGTGTATATTTATATTGTTCTTAAATTCTTCTATGCCAATGGCCTTAGATGTAAGTAAGTGATATTTTTCCAACATTTTCTAAAAAATATTAATGCTCTTTCCTTGTATAGACCATATAATTTTCATCTCATTTATATAAGAAGCATACATGGAACCCACATTTCAATATATATATATATATATATATATATATATATATATATATATATATATTTGTGTGTATTAATAATGACCGTCTGTGGTTTGTCCCTTCACATCAGTCATGTTTACATTTAAACTTCCTCAATCTAGTGTGTCACAGATTGCCAATACAATCAGGAACCTAATGCATTTACACTTGCATGCTGGTAAGTCAAGTAAAAATAAATATAATTCGGTTTGGAAATGGACAGTAAAGATACTAGCTTATATTAATAAAGTATTTCTTACTTTTAGGTTTCAAAATGCTTGTTCTTAAGAGTTGCAGATGATAAAATGGTCCAAAATGGAATCAAAGAAACAAGTTTAAACTCTGTCTGAGACAGTTTTCGTTCACTTCAGGCTAATTTTATTTTAATTATTTGTTTATTATGCATTTATTTGGCATCTCTGATTTTTACTATCTTCTCATATCAGCTTAAAAAACAATCTTTTTACAGATTTTATATGCTATTAATACAATATCTATATATAAAAGACTATTAATTCTCATAGTTCACAAGAATGTCCACTTGAATTCTTTTTCTTACCATTTTTTCTGAATCCATCCAATGATGATGTTAATGATAATGGGAAAAGCATGAATTCAATTCTCTCCCCTTCTGTGATAGTGAAGTTAGAGCTCTTTAGATTCATGAAAGGCCACCCATCTTTCAATAAAAGGTCAAATCTGTATTTAGCTACATCTCCTCAGGTGTGGTATACTAAAAATAGTCAGTTTAACGATGAATCCCATATGTATATGCTGAAGCAAGGTTAAGAATAACCTCAGTCTCTTCAACTGGTTTCATCCTGTTGTCAAAAAGCTTCAGCTCTCCTCTTTTATTGTAGTGATGATGGTGTCACTACAAGGTTTGAAACTTTGGGATCAGGTTGGCTACCTTATCTTTTTCTGTATCCAGAGAGAGAAGAATTATTATACACTCATCCCAGCTCAAAAGCAAAGAAACCAAGTTGATTGCTTAGATCAAATCAAGGATCATTCTTTGTTGCTGGTACTATGTAACCCAATAAAACCTGTAGCATGTTACTTGGAGAGAAAATACATATTATAAAGTCACCAATATTATACTGAGAGATGCTATGAAAGGAAATGACAAAGCATGAACCCAAACGACCTGATATCCTTGCTTCTTCTTCTTCAAATGTTAACAATTGATTTTATTAAAGAGAATATGAAATTTTTGTGTTAGAAAAGTATAAACTATGAAAGAATCTAGAATAACATATGAAAATCATTATAATATGTAAGTTCAGGTCTTGCTATATATATTTATATATATATATATATAGAGAGAGAGAGAGAGACAGACAGACAGACAGAGAGAGAGATTTATATAGCCTTTTTTTTATAAAATTAAAATAGATTTAAGAAATCCTGTTTGATGACAAAGAAAAGAATGAATTAAGAATTGTTAAAAAGAACATTACCTCTGTTGTTTTCAAAGTGAAATATACCGAAACATATCCCTTATGTTTCACTCGCACACAAATGATGCCCATGCTTTCTCTTCACCTACGAATTTGTCTTATCCTTTTCATTCATCTTATATATATATATATATATATATATATATATATAGTCAAGGTTGGTTTTAAGCGAGTTAGACAAATTTGTTAAAACAGGGCCCAATACACACTTGAAAGAAGTTTTTCAAGACTAAAACTGATTAAAACATTTCACAATTCACAAGAGTGTCTAAATAGTTTGGCAATGTTATTTATAGAAAATGATATTGCAAAAACCATTCACTTTGAAATGATTTTGTTGAATGGAAGTCCACACCAACAATTTTCTAACGGGGCCCAGTACTCCCATTTTTGTTGTTTTGCTTTGATTGGTCACTGTTTTTGTAGGATCATCAAAAATTTCTGTAATTAAAAAACAAATGAATGAATTTTGGGAGCATGTTAGCAGAAGAGAAATACTTTTAACTAAAGAGGAAATGTTTGGGTCTCCTTTTTCTTATGAGTATTAAGTAATATTTTTTTGTTTAATAGATCTAATAACACAGAGACATGATTTTGCACTAAAATCAAATAATCATGATAAAGTTCATATGAGATATTACAAATCTCACTTATCTTTACCTATCTCTCTCTCTCTCTCTCCCTCACACACACGCACACACACACACACACACATATATATAATATGTGAATAAAGGTTTTGTATCAATTTTTTCCTTGTACTTTCGTTTCCTATTAAAGTTTATGTGTCTATATGAATTATTGTTTTTCATTATGTAATTTTCAATACTGATTAAACGATACATGTTTTCATCATCATTTATATGATTTCACTTTTCTGCTTCTAGACAAATTGAAAGAATAGAAAAATAATTATTTTCAAATTATTTTATAACATAATAAAAAAAAAATTATTTCAAAACAAAATAAAAGAATTAAAAAATGTGAGTTTGAATTAAATTAACCTTCACTGAAGACAATAAACTCCATTTGATTTTAGTACCAGACATATCTATAAGGATACAGGCTTTAGATCTAACTATAAGTTATTGAATGTCTTTACCCATCAGTCATCATATAACTCACAAATGGATATCACTATGGCTACCAAATTTTCTATGATTACTAATGGGATCACAGAGCATAATTAGTTTCATAAAATCTCCAAACTTTGATAATTTTTTACCAAGTGGTAATTAACATTATAAGCATATTACTAAACTGGACATTTTACTTCATGTGCATCAGGTTAGCTGAACCAAATCTCTATCTTTTTGTTTAATAGTATTAAACTGAACATCTCAGTAAAAATTCCTAATCTAAGTTTTGAGTTTTTTTCTTGACTTTTTTCAGTAATTTGGGAATCAAGACTTAGTACATGTTACATTATTCATGAAGCCTGAACCATTAACCTATCAATGATGTTTATTTACTTTTAAGTCCTCTAAAAACATAGTCTAGTTTTACTTACTTAAAATCTTGCAATGCTAATAAGTTTTTCATCAAGCAGTCAAAGCTCAAAATTCTAACATGGAAAATGATGTCTCAAAATGTAAGTGAGTGAAATTTGATTCTGTAAAATAGAGATATAAATCAGGAGAAGGTTTAATATGAACTAAAAGAAACAGTTTCTATGCAGACACAATGAAGTTTAACTTTGCTGTTTTGATAAATGGAAAATACATTAAGAACCTCAGATGAGGATATAAGTTCTTTTTTTTTCTTTTTAAATTATTGGCTGTGTTCACCCAAATGTGTCTAATTGTTTACAATACATTAAAAGAACAGATAATATGTAAATAGATTAAAGAGATTCTATAATCTTTTTGTTTCATTATTTTTTCTTTTGAAATGGTTTAAGAAAGAGACACACATTCAATTTGGGAATATATTTTAGTTTCAAAATTGTATTTGCTCTTATGACTTCAAAGAAGGTGGAGGAATAAAAACTTCAACAGAATGCTGGAAAAAAAAAGAGAAAAATAATCTAATTATTCCTATCACAGCTAATACTATTTATAACTTCCTCATTGTAAGAGCAAATACTTTGCAAAATACCTCCTCTAAGTTCTTATACATGGGTGACTGATTTCACCTATGAGTTGTTCACACTTATTAACTGGCAGCCATTTGTCATTTTGGGACACATCTAGAAAAACTGTTGCTGTAGAGGCAGCCACAACAGAGTGGTAGCTCTGCTTAGTGGACAGCTTTTGTAAAAGAAAGAAAAGGACAGCAATGTCCTTGAAAGAAAATATGCAGACAAAAAGTGAAAGAATGCTAAATGAAAAGTTCTAAGTGAGATTGAATGCCAGTATAGACATCATTGTTAGAATCAATTTATTGCTTTTAACTAAATCACACAAGAATGTCTACAATATTGCCTTCCATGGTATTGGTAAGCAAGTTTGTCTCACTTGACTATTTGCTGTTTGAATGAGCTGTATCCTCATAGGGTGCTTCCATAATGTATCTTCTTGCCAGTTAAAGTTATTCTTTGTAAATATCAACAAAACAGTCTTTTTATGGTTTTATATATTGATTACAATAAAAAAAATAATAATTGGCAAGAAAAAGTATATCTCATATAAGAAATTAGCAGGGAAATTCTCTCATGAAACAATTATTATTGACTCAGTAAATAATGAAATTAAACATGAATGCATACCAACCAATTCATTGTTTTTAAAACAAGATAAGATACAATAATATATAATATTCAAATGTACACGTTAGAATTTTCTTCATATGATCCAATTACAAGTTTAGGCACATAACCAGAATTACCTGTGTGATTAACTTATAGAATTCACAATAACAATTGTTAATAGCAGCTGTTCATTTGAAGTATGGTTGCCTGATGGACTTGTTAATTTAGTCCTTATGATCATCCATATATTTATAGTTTTGATCATTGATAATTTCATTACTATCAGCTCCATTTGTGCAAAATGTAATTAAAGATGCATTTGTAAACATGCAAACATATTAGAGCTGCCATGAGACTTTCTGTTAAACCTAATAAATTCTCAGAAAAAATACACAAATGATTTTATGGATGAGGTACTTCTCCAAAATTCAGCAAAGGCATTTCACACCTCTTTCAAAACCAATCCAACAAGAAATAAAGAAATTTATTTTCTACTATTCTTTTTTTCTTTCATTGAGGAAGCCATTTTGCGATTGAAGTTTCTTCAGTTTTCAGGTAGAACCAGTTACTCTTCAGCACAGTAAAATGAAAATATGTTTTTGATCATTTTTTTCTTAAATTTCTGAAATAACCCAGATGCTACAGGAAAAAAATTATTTGATAAAATGAATTGAAAAAATTAAGGAAAAAAAAATAGATGAATCAAATTAAAATAAAGAGGTCAGAAGGATATTTCTATCATTTCCTTTACATGGGAAAAATATGAATCCTCATCCCTTAAACAGTCCCCAAAAAGGGATATTAAAAGGTTGTTTTTTTCTTTAAGTATAAAAGTGGGAAAAATAACATTGCAGCACAATGTCAACTGTTAAACTGAAGCCACTAATAATCACCTGGCAAAAAGTGTCTTATTTCTACAAAAATGATATTTTGTGTAAAATGCTCATTTAAAGCTTATATATATATATATGCACACACACACACACACACACACACGCATACATTCATATATATATTTGAAAAATCTACAAAAGTCGATATACTATAAAACAAAGAAAACAAAGAAACATTATAGATTGATTGATTAATTTAAACAGTATATCAACCTGTTTGGGGTTATTTTAGGTTTATAGGTTAGGGAATAGTGTTCATAGTATGCTTATATTTACATGTTTTGTGCTATTTTTTTCTTAAGAGTCTTTTGGTCACAGTTATATGATATTAAATATTCCTTTCTAATAAAAATGTATGGTTTAAAGTATTCCTATTTAATATTCATTATTATACAGTTTCAAGTAATTATTTCTATTTAATAATAGTCATTTGTTTACATGCAGTCATAGGGATTAAAGTAACAAATAATAATCCTTGACAAAAAATTATAGCTTCAAGTTACACAAAATAAACATTTATATGGTATCAAGTATTCATATCTAATAGTAATAATTTACAAATGTATTTGGGAGTAATGTCAATGAAAGGGGTACTTCACACTCCCTAGATTGCCAAGACTGTAGCCTCACTACGAGATGAAGTTTTGTGTCATTCCCAAGGCACCTCTTTTTTGCAGGAATAGGGTGAGTGTATTCTAAGTCTTGATGATGGAGTGTTTTGTTTTTTTTTTTCAGTGTAAAATCAGGAAAAAAAAGACACTGTTATGTAAGTTGCTATATGCTGCTGTAGAATTTTCAACCTATAGCAGAATCAATTTTCTATCCAGAACAGCATCATTCCAATATAAAAGAAGCATAAAAAGGTCTCTGTGTAGCAGTTACAGATTCATCACTTTAAAAAAAATGTTTCAACACCAAATGCACAATATGCATCATTTCAGGCCATAATCATAGCTTATTGCATCTGTAAAAATGGTAAGACATTAGCTAGATGGAGCTACCATTGCCACATGCCTAAGTTTACTTGTCCCTCAGAAGTGACTGATTAAAATGTGGGAAGTATTTCTATCACACCCTATATATATATATATATATATATATATATATATATATATACACTCCTTTAAAATCATTTTTTTTTTTTTCCACCAAAAACTTTTTCTCTTGGTGGTGACCTAAGATCAAAACTATAATATATATTATAATAATAGATATCATTTTAAAAAAATGCACTACTTAATTTAAACTTGAAATTGTAAAAATATTTTTCAAGTGAAATCAAAATAGAGTCTTTACTTTTATTTATGGTTATGTAAGCATCTATGAATATGTGAATGGAGTGCATACATTCGTATATTTATTTGAACAATCTCCAAAGATTGGGCTACTTACTTCAGAAAAAAAAAATTAAAAAAGTAAGATGTTAGCTGAGTCTGTTTTCATTTTGAATTAATATCCTTTGGAAAGGCATAGATCCATTTCTTCTTTATGGGATAATTATTAACAAGCTACACAGATTGAGCTCTAATTTTTATTGGAAAGCAGTTATGGAAAGGGACAATTCCTACTGCTTTGCAGTCACACTCAGTTGTGAAAAAAGCAGTGGAGAAAAGTCCCTGAGGACAAATCCAAAAGCAGTTGAATACTGTCTTTGCTCGATCCAACTTCATTCAAACAGTTTCTGTAATGACACAGGTGCCAAGATTTATTAGTATTCTCCTTTCCTTAGGGCGATATTCTAGGACATTGAAAGGGAAGACTTACAGCTTGAGTAACTCCATGTTTTCAATACAACCTTGATAATGCCTGTGCTCTCAAGAAGCAGAAGACTTTCCACACAAAATCCAAGGTCTCTCTGGACTAATGGATATTGCAGATACATACAAGATTAATTATATTATTGGTCAGTTTTAAAGCCTAGTAAAATATCAGATATTTATAATCAAGTTTCTCAAATTCCATAGTACCTCTCCAAGGAGAATATTGCTGAAACACATTTATTTGCTTTCATTTGATGTTTGCAAGGCCAGATTTAGTTAGTTTTTGTTGAGCAAATAAAAATATTTAATACAAAATTCAAGCTGTCCTTATTTATTAAGTTTAACTAAGGAGTAGCTCCCTCTCCTACACCTTGGTATAGTAGCTATTGAAAAGGGAGTCTTTGGGTCACCCTTGACTATGATATTATTTAGCTGTTTTGAGAAACTCAATGAATTTATACCAATTGTAAATAACACTTGAAATGTGTAAACAGACATTCATCTATGAAAATCTGTATCTCTGATACGTAAAATCCATTTTGTATGAATCCCTTTTCACAATAAAAGGATATGACATTACGCAATTAAACAAGGAGTGAATTGGACTACTTACTTCAGTAGGTATTGAGAATCAGCTGACGGAAAGTGAGCTAATATAAATAGTGTCACAATATTTGGTTGTTCAGAAAATACTGTTCAATTTTAGTATAACCTTTTTAAATTCTTTTCTGACATATATAAGGGTTCAAAAATTAGTCTTGTTAGAAAAATCCACATTCCTTATGTCCTCTTTGTAAATTTTTCATCACTTCTTTCAGAATATAAGTTTTAAGGTTATCTGAAGGTTTTACATGAAAAAAGAAGTGATGTAACTACTTTTTTGCATGAATTCAAGTTTGGTCATAATTTGGTTTCATGACTATTGTCAGCCACTTATTGCCAGCATGATTCTCACTGACTGGGAATGTGAGACTTTGCTCCATCCACCATATCCTCCTAATTGGTCACTCACTGACAAACATTTTCTCAAACATCTGGACACGTTTTTACACCAAAAAACATTCCATTCCCAAGGAGAAGTAGAAACTATATTTAAAGATTTCTTGGCATCAAAACCATTTGAGTTTCATCATTCAGACATAAATAACCTTGTCAATTGATGGTAGAAATGCATTGGGTTTCCGAGATCATAAGTAAAGTTGGCGACCTTAGTCAAGGGTGACCCGAAGGCTCCCTTTTCAATAGCTACCACACCAAGGTGTAGGGGAGGGCACCACTCCATTCCCTAGATTGCTCCACTTTACACTTGATCCTCACCTTATAATGCTGAGTGTTAAGCAAGGTGGCATCAAGTACCATTTTTTGAGTCTTTGGTATCACTCGACCTGGGATTGAGCCCCGATCTCCCGGACTATTGGCAAACACTCTACTCATTAGGCCAATAGTTTTTCAGAAATGATATTGTGACCGATTAAAAAACTGTTTAAATTCATCAATTCCAAAATAAAAGTTAATTCTAAAATTGGACTTTATTTTCCAAACAACCTCGTATTTTTTGTCTGCAGTAAATATATATATATATATATATATATATATATATATATATATATATATATATACATATATATATATATATATATATATATATATATATACATATATATATATATATATATATATATACATATATATATATATATATATATATATATATATATATATATATATATATGTATTTTTTTCTGTTCAAGCTAAATTTATTTTTATTACAGTTTTTAATTAATGACATAAAGATAAATAATTTAATAACTCTATTAGAATTTGTTACTATTCAGTGATATAAACCTTTCTGAATTTGTTAAATTTTGGGGGAGGGGCTTACTAGAAAATATATTCAATATATGTAAACTTTTTAAAAAGATTATGTATATTTCTGTTTGTCAGTTTATGTTAATGTTATAATTTATTTGTTTCTTTACCATTTCTTCATCAACCAGGCTAGAATATAAGATAATCTACTTGTAATATCAATACTCATGGAAACTAGTATTGCATTTTTTTTAAATACTAGTGATTAGAATTTTAAGATTTGAGAGGCTAAAATAGAGAAATTGAAATGATTATATTCTGAAAAACAATCAATAGATATGCCAAATATAGACTATAGAACTGGCCAGAGGATTGTAAAACACTTACTTGCCATCAGGGAAATTCAATATTAAGCAAAACATTCACATTTTTAAATCTAACTCTACAAGACAAAACCAGATTCTATGGTTTTTCAGTTAAAATAAAAAATGTACAGATTAAGGTTTATCATTGAATAACAAAACAAATCAACAAAATATACAGATTAAACAAAATGAGATAGACATTTGAAATCAGGATAATCATGTGAACATATTGCAGAACAAAGAACAATTGCTATAGGGTCTAAAATGCACAAATTTTTAAAGTCATTATTTGAAACATGAACTTATACAAATATAAGTAGGCTGAGAACTGTTACAAGAGAGAGAGAGAGAGAGAGAGAGAGAGAGAGAGAGAGAGAGAGAGAGAGAAAACTTTGTAAGAAAATTTCAATCAATTCTTTTCCTTCTCCTCTAGAACTTTTATAGTAGTTCATCATTTAGCATTTGTGATTGGTTTTGTTCCTTTCTTTAATGGCCTATCAACCTTTGTGAGTTATTCAATGCCATAGCCATTCTTGTAGAAAAACACCAGTGGCATTATTTAACCCATAGCTAGAAGGATAATTGGGTTCATTCCTTTCCCAAGGGTGTTAGTCTGAATGCAAGCATAATAGTGTGTCTGGAGTTTGAACTCATTTACTACGATGTCACAGTCCAGCACATTGTCCACTATGCCATGGGTACTAACATTTTACTTACAATGATAAACCTCTAAGCATATTACAACAGCAGTTCTTCAATACCTACAGTTACTTTCAGACCTGAATTTTTCTTTTACGTGTGCACATTTAAATTGCCAGATTAATTCACACTCTGCCAAGGAGGTAGTACATTTAGGTGTGCAGTTCTTTTGACTTACAAGACATCACTTTTGACATTTAAACTTTGCAAGCAAAGCAGAGATTTTTATCAACATGAGAGCATCAAATTCTAACAAAAGTTTCTATAATCTGATTTAAAATTAAACTTTTTTTCTTCTTTGTGGTGGGTTAGCATAAGTAAGCAAAAAAACTACTTAGCATTTAGGGTGGAGCATTGAAGACCTCTTTTGTCTTTGGCCCTTAGCTCTAGAACTGGAGCTATACCCTGTCAGTATGTGAACCATTAAATGTAGTTATCTTTCTCCTGTTTAGTTAAGAAACAAACAGATTTAAAAAAAACTTTAAATGAAAAAAATACCCCCCACCACGCACATGTATATATATATATATATATATATATATATATATATATATATGTGTGTGTGTGTGTGTGTGTGTGTATTATTTCCATTAAAGGTAAAGCAACCACTGTACAAAAAGCCGGAAGGAAGTTAAGTGCTAAATGAAAGTAAACGGAGATTTTTTTTTGTGGTTTTTATTTGTTTAAATGCGTTTGCTCTTTTGCTTAAGAGAGTATGATAGATGCTCAACATGTCTCCTCGGGGTATGGAAGATTTTAAAATAGAAAAAAAAAGTGTGTATAACTCAGGATAGTGCTTTGAAATGCCATGATACACTTGTGAGATAAATGAAAGTAAACTGAAAGGTTTTTTTTGCTGTTGTTATTATTATAGAAAAACTGATTAAAAAGTTCTGAGTCTAACCAATACAGCATTGAGGCCAGAAGTATGGTTAACTAGTATTTTTAAATTAGGATCTCCTTGGATCTATATTTTTAAATTGGAATCTTGGATCTATATTTTTAAATTGCTGTCTTCTTGGATCTATATTTTTAAATTAGGATCTCCTTGGATCTATATTTTTCTTCTGATTGCAAGACAGTGAAAAGAAAAAAATTGGTAAAAACATGACCTCTGCTTGTCTCAAGAAATTTGCTTCTTACCGAAAGGCAAAAATAAATATACTCTGGAACCATTTCTCAAGTTGAATATCAATCTTTTTGTTTACAAGTGTTTCTAAACCTGTTTTTTCTCTGAAGATAAACCCTTTCTCCAAAAACCATATACACATAGCAACAAGTGGGAGAAAGGCAATTGTCCTCCAAGGACAACTTCATCTTATTGGAAATTTTTGTATCAGCTTTCATACACAATTTATGTTTTGAGAGTAGAAAACATTGGACTTGACTTAACATTAGAGACTGTAAGAAAAAAGAACAAAAACAAATTTCAAGTTTCTGATCGAATCCATGCTGCACAAATAGTCAGCCGCATTTTTTTCAAGTAAATAATCGATGAAGCAAAAACAAAACAAATGAAACTTGGTCTGAATTCAAAATTTACTAAGGTTTATTTTTTATATTTACACAAAGGAAAAATATATTCAACCTCTGGGTTAGATATAATAGATATTGTGAAGTTCATGATATACCCAATATACAAAGTATACAAAGTTATATAAAAGATATATTACCACTTGGTAAGAAATCTTCAATTTTAAATTATGAACAGAAAATATGAAACTTTTTGGCTGGTATTTGACATTTATACTCTGCTTTAAAATGAAATTTTTTGAAGACAGCAGTAGAATTCAAAGTTAAACATTTACTAACAAAATTATGTTCACTTTTATAGTTAATATATCTTAGTAAGAAAAATAAAATACAACTTAATTATTTATGCTTTTCTCTTAAGAAATGTAATTTAATATTTCTTTTTTTTTTCTTTTTTTCAGATTTAAATACTTGAAAAGTATGAAAATTTTCTTTTGACTGTGCTTAAAACATAACCTGTGTTGACCCACAAATGAAAGTTTGGGGAATACAGTTTAAAATCTGACCCAATATATTTCCAAAGGAACACTTTCCTTGAGATAGAAATGTAATTTTCTGGCAGGAAGTAGTTTAGATCCAACCACTTAATACAATTTTTTTTATTGCTGTATTGATTAACTGATAAGATCTTTAAATTGTAAATTACTTTCACCTCAGATTTGCGAACAATAATAGATAATAAAATGGATAAAAAAAAACCAAAATGTTGGATAGTTTAGAGAACAAAATTAGAATGTACTTTACTTTAATTTCATTAAACATAATAAAAAAAACTGTTCACAGTTACTCAAGAACATTTTTTTCATTTCAATTGCATTTATACTGGTGACTTGAATGGTGAGAAGCACAAACCAGGAAAACTCAACATAAAAATAATCAAAATTTCACAAACTTTTCAAAAAGAAACTTCTTTTCAAGTCAGTGCTTGGTTTATCTTAAAAAGTCAAAAATATTTTTGAAAAGTAAAAATAAACCCCAAAACAACTAGACTGCTGTGTAACATTCCTGAATAAAAAGCAATTAAAATTTGATTGATTGAAAATTATAAAAGTATTTCTAAGGTGAAGTTGTTTACAAATAATATAGTATAGACACATTTGGGAAACAGGAATAAGATAGTTGCAAAATAGAAGAAGAAAAAGCCTTTGACTAATGAAGATGGCAGCAGATACCTTTAAAATCAATGGAACCCCAAGAAAGAGCACATGCTTGGCAAGAGCCCATGTTGGCTTAGATGCAGCTGGTTTTTCAGAGTAAGAAAACAGGACTTTTGATCAATAAACTACTACTCATATCAAAGAATCAATAACACATTTCTTTTTTTTTTTTTTGCTTTTCTAGTAGAGTTTTACTGCTAAAATATGTTAAACAAGTTTCAACAAATTGGGTCACTTTTTGATGGTAATATTTTTTTGCAGGATGTTATGTCATGCTGATCGGTTCCATATTTGGCATTCATTTTCTCATTCAGGAACATGCATGACATTCTTTTTCACTCCTTGCCTAAATGCATATTACAAGAGAAAAAGTTTGCTATATTTAGCTTGAATAATCACCTGCCTTATTTTAAATATAGTCCTCTGGAAAATGAACATTAACAAAACATATATTGCTCATTAAACTTTATTTTTAGTTTTGAGTAATGAAATCATGTGAAAATAATTGTCAACATATAAATAGTAAATCTTTATGAGGCAATTCTATATTTTTCCTTGGTTCTTTATATAGGCTCACAGAAGCATATATTTAGAACTATAATTCAGTCAGACAGAATTAAAACTGTTCATTGGAAAGATCTTCTTAGAATGCATGATACTGTAAAGAACATAATCTCTCATTTGTGGGTTAGGTGGGACACCAATGACCTGACCTAAAGAAAAAACTATTTAACAG
This sequence comes from Sepioteuthis lessoniana, assembly GCA_963585895.1. Classification (NCBI taxonomy): domain Eukaryota; kingdom Metazoa; phylum Mollusca; class Cephalopoda; order Myopsida; family Loliginidae; genus Sepioteuthis; species Sepioteuthis lessoniana. Next base: position 167,246 of record CAUZXS010004827.1, read on the forward strand.
TTGATTTTTATTTGTTAATAAGCAGTGAAGTAATTTCTATATATTACATAATACATCATTCAAAAGAAAAAGTCTTCTGAAACATTCTATGGGTGGTTTTCAGCAACCTTTAGGCCTCAAGCCATTGGATCACTACAACATCTTGATTTGACTTGGTAGTTCTTTATGACACATCAACCCTTGTGTGTCATTTAAAGCCAAATCCTGTTTAAACATATATATATATATATATATATATATATATATATATATATGATGTGCTAGCAAATAATTTGTCATTAAGATTTTTAAACAAACCAGTTAAATGGTCTTGAGTATTGCTACTAATTCTTTGCACACAGTTCAATGGTTTTGAGTATTGCTATCAAACATTAATAGTTCAATTTATAATTAATCATTTGTTTGCACACAGTAAAATTGTTTCAAGTGTTGCTATTTAGTAGTTCTACTTATCAAGTATTCTTACCCAATTTAATATTCATCATTTCTTTGCACACAGTTAAATGGTTTCAAGTATTAGTTAATACTAATAATTCTATTCAACATTATTCATTCATTTGCACAGATAAATCAATTCAATGATTAAATGATTCTATTTGATCCATAGATGGGGCTCTAACAATTATTGCCACGCCAGATCAGAGTGGACATGAGAGTAATGGCAATGAAGGGGTACCCTTATTTCCCAAAGCTCTATGACTGGAGCCTCACCATTAGCTGGTTTAGAGTCATATACAGGACACTCAGCATCTTGAGAACACTGCTGCTTTAGTAACAATCTGAATTAAAATGTGGCAGCATTAAACCTTTGTGGATTTCTTCAAGATTTATTCATTGTTCACTCAGTCCTTTTTTGCCAACATATTATGGTATTCATATGAAAATATTTTTTGTTGCTTTTTAAAAGGATCTTGCATCTGGCTTTGTATAGTTTTAAAATGATCTTAATATTGACTTTGTACATGTGCTCCTTAGGACAGTAGGAACAAAGAAGCTGTTGAGGGGATGAAAATGTGTAAAGCCTAAAGTTCAGAGGATGACGTTGCTAACAAAAGCATTAATTAATTGTCCTTTGCAAATTGTGAAGTAAATCTCTATTGGTGTTTAAAGGGTCAAAATAGTACAATTGAATTTATCCATCTTAGTCGTGAACTCAAGTTCTACACTCTTCCCAAAGTGGTGGTATTAATGCCTCTCTCTAGTAAATGTGATTTGGTCAGTATTTAGTAAACAGCTTCCTGATAGTGCCTACTAAGAAAAGATCCATGAAGAAATTGGCAATATCTTTTCTGGTTCTGGGTCTTCTTAATCTAGTTGTGAATTGGATAGTCATTCAAGACAATTCAAAGATGGTGATGGTGGTAGTGTGAGCGGTGATTATTCCGGAGTAGCTGATGGAATATTTTAGCAATATGATGTTACACAAAAATAGATTCTGTATTTAGAGATTCTTAAATCATACTTTTTTTTCTGTAAATTCCTCATGCTCTTAAGTTAGCCTATGAGAATAGGAAAAAAGAAAAATGAGAGATATAAAAAACACACATCTTGAGACCAAAAAAAAATATGATACAATTGGCCGCAAAACATCTCGAAAAAATATTGTATCAAGATTTTCTTTTGTGGAAAATTCATAAAAATCACAAAAAAATCAGTCAAGAACAAATTTTAAGGCAAATATGTCTCATTTCTCAATTAATAGTAAATAAAAAAAATCATCATATACTGATGGAAAATAGATTTGCCAAAACTTTAATATCTGTTGCAATTTACTTAAGATTAAACACAGAAGTACTAGAGCAGGATTTATAGTGACTATCCACATGTTTAGAAAAATATTTGCAAAGGTTTCAAATAAAGGGGTTCATTAACAGAAGTCAAATGCTGTATCACTGCTCTTTAAATCTTCCATGGGTATAAATACAGGCATGTATATTTGAGTGAATGTAACTAGACAAATGGTAAATACTTAGCATGATAGCTATCGTCATCAGAAATGGAATCAGCAAACTGACTTCAAATCCTGAATGAATATGGTTGCATTTCCTTTTGTTCTAATGCCCTTGGGAAAGTAGTGAATCCCTCTCTTCTCCATCCAACTATGGATAAATAGTAGGGCAGACTTGTTTCTTTACCCTTGATAAGTCAACCAGTCTTGGAGAAGGAAAACTCAATTTTCAAACCAGAAATATTCCAATTAAAAACTGACCTTGTTTTGCATCCTGCCAATGGTGGAGATGTTGGGTGAATACATTCTCATGGTAAATACCATCATAAGATAGATAATTCCAGGCTAATGATTTTGAAATTTTATATTGACTAACTACTAGCATCCACATACTGTACCATATTTCAAAACCTGGTATCATTCCTAAGGCTGTTGCAATTTTCTTTTCTATCAATATATATGATTTTCAGATTTAATTCTCAAAAAATTATTTTTTATGAAAAGGATTTTCTTGAGTAAATGAATGTTTGAAATGATTAATTCAATCAGGAGTATTCCAAATGACTTATAATTCTACAGAATGCATAGTTTGTTTATTCTATATGGATTCAAAGTGAATTCACTGTTTTGAAAAAAAATGGTTAGACTGAAAACTGTCCAGTTAATTGAATAATTTCGCCATCATCTTGAGAAGATCAAAAGATCATAGTTGATTGACACAGTTTATTTTACCCAGTAAACTTGAAAAATAATATCTGTGTTCATTTGATCAGGAAGTTGTAAATTATAACAATGAAAAATAAACTTGAATATATATTTTTTCAAGTGACCAAATCCTAAAACATCTATGCAGAAAATGAAAACATTTCTGAAGACGTTTATACAGTTGTAGATTGGAAGGAACAGAGACGGAAGTCACCGTTTGAAAATGATGAACAAGTACATTACCAGATGGATTTAACTTGAAACTTACCTGAAAAATAACAAAAAGAAAAATTTAGTTTCAAAGGATAACAACAACAAAAAAATAATACAAATGAAAACAAAGTTAAAATTTTAACAAAGTTTTCCATTTCGTGGCATGCAAAAGTATGGGACATGTAGATTTTCAAAAGATATTTTAACAAAACAATAGTTTCTATTATTGTTACAAATTATAAACCTCACCTGACTATAGTAAATACAACAGATATACTCTGTCTGAGGAAAAAAGAGAAAATACTTGCTTATATACAAATTTATTGACAAATTAATCATTTCAGTAACTCATACAAGCTTTGGACACATGCCAAACATATGAATAAAACAGAATAAAATTTGCACTTTAAAACAGAATTCTATTGAAATCATCAATTTGCAAATTTACACTGACCAACCAGAGCATGCTATGTATGAAGACTGAAAATGTAGGACTGTATTATCAGACTCTGAGGAAAACCCTGTTTGAAAAGCCTTGACATGTGATGTAAAATCTACTCTTTCCTCTTAATTAGATCAATGAGCATACTTCATTTTGGAATAAAATATTATCAGACAGGGCAAAAATTGAATTTTTCCGTGGAAACAGTTCAATATATATATACTAGAGAAAAAAGTGCATTTTGCATAACCTTCAAACTATGATCCCAAAAGTTTCACATGGTGATAGAGGTATAATAATTTGGGTTTGTTTTTATGATAGGGGTTCAGGTGCACTGCATACCATTAAAGGAACTATGTGTTGGATTATATATTGAGAAATACTGAAGAACTTTTTTCAATCTATAAAATATCTTCAACAGGAGTTGGTTTGTATTTTTCGACATGTTAATGACCCAAATCTCAGTAGGAAAAATGTGTTGTTAAAGACAAAGAAATAAAGATTTCAGGGAGGCCAAGCCAGCAACCAGCTCTAAATCATAGAGAAAATCAACAGAATTAGCTTACAATTAAAATCCATCTGAAATTCACTAAAATTTGAGGAATATTAGGATGATTTCTCAATTTCTGAAATGAAATTAGTGTTAATTACTGCAAGAAAGTTACCCCAAATTATTCCAAATATCTAATGGCCATCCAAGCAAATAAAGGACATATCAAATATTTAAAATTGTTTATTGATCTGTGTCTAAAACTTGTGCTTGTTACTTGTTTGCTAAATTTGTAGAAAAATTAAGGTTTTGGCAAAGATTTACTTCATTTTTCTTATTTAAACTATATCTTATGTATTTATTATATTCAGGTGGATTTTGAAGTTAAGAGTAATAATATAATTTTTTTCTAAAAATAAAACTTAAAACTCCTATATTTCCAATACTTTTGTATGTATTGTGTGTGTGTGTGTGTGTGTGTGTATATATATATATATATATATATATATATATATACACCATAATTATTTACATATATACAGCACAGCAGAATAAATTCAATCAATTCAAAAAATGGTGAAAACTCTTGAAAATTATAGATTCTACATTTATGAATGATAAACACTATTTTTCATGAAAACAATTCCTCTTTTAATGCAATTAATGTCTTAATTATTGGATTGCATAACATTTATTTTAACATTATTACTTTCATCTCCCACCAGGGTTTTTTGTAAATATAAATATTACTGATTGTAAATTAAATTAATTCATTTTCTTCCATATTACATTTCTTATTCAAAATATTATCCTGTAAGAAAAATCTGAATTTGAGTCAAGTTGTCAGGGGATGAATGGAGGTGTGCTTTTTTCAAAACTAAACATTTCTTGTGATGACAGAAGGCAATGGAAAAGGGAAGATTAACTGTATCATGTTGGAAGGTAACTTCATGATAAGCATTAAAATCCTATTACTCCCGCTGAGCCTTTTTCTCCAACCATGGCTGCCAAAACCTTACAGAAACTGTTCTTTTTCCAGAAATGAACATTTCCTCTGATGCAGGTATAAAGTTTTACCCAGAGTAGGGTATTAGAAAGGGAAGATTGGAAATCAGGCATGCATTTTTCTGTTATTTCTTTATCTTTCTTTCCTCTTATATATATATATATATATATATATATATATATATATATATAAATTATTTTCATCTTGACACATATAGACAGTAGATATTATAGTATTATGACAATTTTGAATAGAAGCTCACACTTTTGATATCTACTTTACACATTATGTATTTGGTGTTTTTCTTCTGTTTAACTTTATATATTTACTAATTAGATTAATGAATAAATATAACATTTTAAATATGACTTATTGTCTCTGACCCATAGTTATTGTTACAATTAGTGTGTGAATTTTATATATAGATCTAACAAAGATTATAAAATAGAAGTAATCATAAATAACATGATCATTTCATGGACAAGTAAATTTGATGATATTATTTCAAACTTGATGTGTTTTATGAAAATGGTGCTGAAAAGTTCTCAGCCATACCAAGAAGCAAGGACCTTGAGCCATTGAATGTACATATACCACAAATTCATCCTAATGTTCAACATTCAGCAAATTTCTTAAATAAAAAGTAAATAAATTTAAAAAAAAACTAAAATGAAATAAAAACTTTTTGGTTAGGCTTAGAACTTTCAAGCATCTCCTTGTATTTAAAATTTCTTTGTTCAAAAGAAGATGCTAAACTTTTTTATTTTTAAGTCATTAGTTTAGAACAATTTTTAATGATTAATAACTCAAAAGAAAAAAAAAGAAATCAAAGCTCATTAAGAATAAAGTTCATTAAAAAAATCAATTGTAAAAATTTTTTGCTTTTGTTTTTATTTTTTTCTCTTTTCAAAGATATTTAATAAATATTCCTTCCTATTTTAAATTACATCATTTTTTTTCAAAAAGAAGACAAACATATTTTTAATTGGAACATATTTTCACTTGAATCCACAAAAAGTAAATTCTACTTAGATTGTTTTTTTATGTAAAAGATTTGGTTATCAAATTAAATCAAAATCACTGCTGAATTTTTTCCATCTTTTATGGGCTTTATCCATTACAAAAGAAATCCTCGTTAAATTTTAAAATTTGAGAGAGGCAAAAAGAAATGACTAATGAGTAAAAGAAATATCAATATAAAAAAATTTAACAAGAAAGTTTATTGTTCAGTCTTTATAGCAAATAAATGAAAGATTTTAATTGTCAGCTATAACACTAATGTGTCAGCCATTTATTTTGGGTGGTTAAATTGCTGAATGAGGGACCATGAGTTTAAAACTTAGGAGCAATGGATTATACAAATCCAAAAGTTTATATATATGTCAATAAGAACAATAAAATCAAATCATTTAGAATTATTGGTTATTTCAAATATATAGTTTGTTATTCAGCTTGACCTTAATGCTTTGTTTCTAAGAGGTCATCAAGAAAGTAAAGTGTTCAGAGCTAAATTTTTAGACAGCTTTACTTATTATGAAAAAAAAAATGATTGACTATTTTTTGATTTTTTAAAACAGTTCAAATAAAACTTTCATTTATCAATTGTGTTTTCTATTTTAAAGAAGACATGAAACTATTAATAATGAGACAAAAGTGAGAAGTTTTAGATCCTAATTCCATATATGTACACACACACACACACACACACACACACACACACACACACACACACACACACACACACACACACACGTGCACACACTCACGCACAGACACACACATGCACAGACACACAGACACACACAAACACACACACACACATGCACTCACACATACAGTTGTAGAAATTCTCAGATGTCATTCAGATTGATTGCTATATTCACTAAACAAGACAGCATTATGTAAAATGTATAATTAGATTGAGTATATATTATTTTTGGAAGGAGTACATACTAATTATTGAATGAAGTTTTAATAATTGAAAAATTCTTGTGGTCATTGGATTAAGACTCTAAAGTCTTGCAGGATTAATATTTGCATTAATATGAGTCATTAACGAAAAGAAAAATGTTGATTTAAACAAGAGCATGCATGTGTTATACAAAAAACAATTTGTCACCAGTAAAAGTTATTTGAATTGGCTTATGTCCTTGGCCTCCTTCAAGTGAGCAACAAATAATCAATCCTGGTAATATTCAGCTCCTTTTAACAATATCCATTTATCGTGTCTCATGAAAGACAGGCCTTTAATATAATAAATTCAAAAATTCTCAATTGAAAATGACTCCTCTATTTCTCATTCTTTGAATGCATTTGGAATTCCAAAAAACAATTGTTGTTAAGTAGAATTTTGGAATATGTCTTGAAGTTCTTTGTTTTGGTTTTAACTTCATTCAAGGTGCAGTGTTCATTATTCTATTTACCTTGTCAGAACCTATAAAAGCATTGCTGCTGATTTGGGTGCATTAAAATGTTTCACTGGTTAAAATCACTTTAAGTAGAAAATTACCAATAAGTAATTGATCATTCAGTCTCTTTTTCATTCATTTGAGTGTTTTTTTAATCCATTTTATGAAAGAATTTTTACCAAGGAAAAAGGTAGGAAAGTATTCCTCTCTATTTAGCTAAATTTTGCATGTATACACACACACACACACACACACACACACACATACAAACACACACACACACACACACATATATATATATATATATACATATATATATATATGTATATATATATATATATATATATATATATAAGTATAAAGATATAAAATTTGTTTATTCATGCTTTGCATAAACAAAAGTATTTGCTAAGTTTAGGCCAAATGGTAAAAACTGAAGGTAGTCAGATTATATTGAGACAATTTCTTAAAAAATTTGATTCTGAGTTTAACTTGGCAGGAAAGGGCCTTGAATATTGTAATGGTTAGTGAGCTAGACTTACCAAATAATTATTAAAGAAATGAATTTTCATTGAGTGCTCTAAATAACTGACTTGTGCCAATCTAAGCTAGGATTAATAAGTAACTACTAATACTGGTAGGAAATAACTAAATATTTCATCTATTAAGCTAGTACACACCTAACAATTTTTTCATAAATGTCAATTTTCTTCTTAACCAAAGATACTAACATTTTATGATTTCGCATGGATCATTATAGATATATTAGCACTTTTTACAACCAAAGACTACAATGCTGATGATCTGTAAACAAAACAAATTGTATTGATATAAGTAAAGTGTGTGGTCATTTTTTTAATATTATAAATTTTTTTTTGCAATGTTTCAACCCTAGGGAACTTGGCAATAAATAATGTTTAATAATATTAATCTGGTATTATTTTACACATGCACTCATTTAAGTTAACCAGAAGAAAACCTTTTTTGTAATCTCTCTTTTTTGTGATTTGAACTAATTAGACCCTCAAACTTATGCAATTTTTTCTTTAAAAAAAAAATTATATTACATTTCATAAGGGAGGTTTGCTTTCCCATTCTAATTAAATGTAGAATGATCATCTATTTCCAGAATAAGTATTAAAAAAAAGACCTCACCCTGAAGTAAAAAAAAAATATAAATATATTCAACCAGTCTGGTGATTTGTCTTTTCCAAAGCTAACTGTTCACCCAAATAGGTGATCATTCTACATTGAATTAAAATGTGAAAGTGAACCTCCTTTATAAAATATAAAATAATTTTGCTATTTTTTTCAGAAAGATTTTTAAATTGCAATGAGTTGGGGTTTTAATTACTTAAAAATCACATAAAATATTACTAAAAATTTTTCCCCGGTGAACTTGAACAGGTACACGTGTATGATTTTACCATTTGTTTTAATTACATTCTATTAATTACATTCTATTAATTACATAATGCCATACTGGAAGCAATAAGATCCTAGTATATTTGGTTTTCAAAATAATCAGCTCTTTTGAAAAAATTGTCAGAGGTGTACTTATTTATGGATGATACAACATAAGTATATATATATATATATATATATATATATATGTAAAAGTAATAGTAAAGTTGGCAACTTTTGTTGAGGGTGACCCGAAGCCTCTCCTTTCAATAGCTACTACACTGAGGTGTACAGGAGGGAGCTACTCCTTTCCCTGGATTACTCCACTTTACCCTTGATCCTTACCTTATAGTGCTGAGTGTTAAGCAAGGCGGAATCAAGTACCATTTTTTTAGTCTTTCATATGACTTGACCTGGGGTTGAACCCCAGTCTTCCAAACCATTGGCAAACACTCTACTCATTAGGCTAATACATATATAGTAGAGGGTTATTGTTCTCACTAGCTCACTTGGTGAGTTAATGGTGGACCAAATTTTGCGTTATTATTAAATAGTTCTCAATATCTATGATAGAGATTTTATACAGACATATATATATATATATATATATATATAGATATATATATATATAACATGGTAGTGTCTGTCACTACACATTCTATACATAATATATATATATATATGTATATATATATATATATATATATATATATATATATATATATATGCAAAATAAATGTAAAGTAGTATATCCATGTATACATTTTTAAATGTATTTACTCAACCACTTTAGCAAGTACAAGATGTGACACATAGTTAATTTTTGAGTCAAGTGCAGCTGGTTTGAATTCAGACCGGTTGCCTAACCAAGACTAAAGAACGCAGTATGGCCTACTATTTACCCATAGCTGGAAAGAAGAACAGAGGGAATCATGTCTCACCCAGGGGCATTTGAACAAAGTGAAACATTCTCATCCAGGATTTGAACTTGGGTTGCCAGCTCCATTTTCTATTATGATTACCATTATGTTAGCCATGCCTTTGTATATATTTACGTAGTGTTCTGATACATACATGTACATTGATATTTACTCATCTACGTATATGTATATATGAGTGTGTGTATAGCTGCATACACATCTAACTATAAATAAAATCAATATTCACTGTTCAACATTTAGCCAATACATTCTCTTTAAGATATATTTCATTAAAAGCAACCAACCAGGACATTCTAATGATTACAATCTTCTTTTCATATTCATAGACAGCAATTTCTTTCATTTTTAACATAGAAATAAATGAATATATAAAATTGGAATACAAGAACTACATTTACTCAATTGAAACTCAACAAGAAAAGAAAAGCAATACCATTTATGTTTAGCTTAAAGAAGAAATAAAGACCTCATTGTAAAATAAGATGTAACTGAAATGCCTGAAGCTTATCGTATTATTTTAGCACTGATTTCTGGCTTTCAAGTTTTCATCATCTAAAGAAGATATTATATAGATGTTTTCTGATAGTAAGTACACATTGTATTGACCAACCACATTTTTTTTAATTGAAGCAATACTTTTGTATTTAACAGCAGGTACTAACTTTTTTTGAGATTATTAAATGAAGTATTTTCGTTACTGTACTTAGATGAGTCAAAAGTTTTGCACTATTTTACTAAGATGAGAGCAACATGCCTTTTTATGATTTTACCAAGATTGTAAAGGTGACAAACCACATTTGGCTGTGAGATGCTGAGCTCACCTGATACTCTCTTTGTGCTACTCATTGGATTTGCCTCAATGGTTTGGAGCACGACCTCAGAATCTATGGTTTTAGGCCTGCCAGTTTATTGAGGTACTTTCTATCCGAGCAAAATTTCTTAAATTATTTGGTTATTTTACTGTCACTAAACTCTGAGTAATGAAAAAGCAAGCAAAAGATAAAGAAAATAATCAAAAGAGCTGTTTGTAGAGAATAAATAATTGTCTCCCTTGAATTTGGTGGGCACGTCTTTGGGTATCACAGATCAATTCCATAACTGAAATCAGCTTCTTTTGTTCACTGTTCTTCAGATTGTAAAGACGTGGTTTTCCTCATCTCTGTTTTTGATATATCAAGATGTGCCTTTCACCTATGTTCATAGTATAAATTTTGTTTTGCCTTGGTCCAGAAACATAAGGCCCACATGCCTTTGCTAAACAAAGAAAAGTAAGACTTTTTACTATATTCGTATCCCTTTCCATATACTGCTTGTTCATAGTACAATGTACTCATTTTATCTGTTTGGACATATTGGTATACTCTTGAAATACTCTATGTATATTCATTATGCATGTATCAACCATTCATAAATGCAGAGTAAAGTAAGTAAAGTTGGCGACCATAGTCGAGGGTGACCAGAAAGCTCCCTTTTCAATTGCTACAACACCGAGGTGTAGTGGAGGGGGCTCTGCCTATCCCTGGATTGCACCACTTTACACACGATACACATCTTATATTGCCAAGTGTTAAGCAAAGAGGTATCAAGTATCATTTTTAAAGTCTTTGATATGACGTGACCGGGGATTGAACCCAGGTCTCCCGGACCATTGGTGAACACTCTACCCACTTGGCCAATGAAACCATAAATACATAAATGAGGTTATCTTGTTTTTCCTTCAGTTTATTTGGTGTTAGTATATCAAATGATCGACAAATTTAATCCTCGTGAATGGAGAAATGACCAAATATCCTTTCTAGATCCAACTGTTACCAATGACTGTTAACTGTGCCAATAGTATTATTATTACTTTTATATTTTCTTCATTTTATTGTTATGACAATCAAGCAGCAAAAAAAGTTACAGTTTTATTTATCACAATGAAAAATTATAGGATAAGTGAAAATTCAGTTTAGAAAATTGGGTAAAAAAAGCAATAAGATAAAATGAAATTAACCATGAAAATAGTTAATCTCAGAATTTTAATAATATAATAAAAACTGATTATAAAATAGAATAAGGAAACTTTGTTTTGGAAGCTCAAAACAAGTGTATTACTCAAACTATAATGCAAAATAGAATAAATACTCAAGTAAAAGAGAGAAACTGAAAGTTTATTAATAAGATTTTGAATGGAGGTGCCTGTGGTGTAATGGTTATTGTCATAGGAAATGGGCACGGTGACACGAGTTCAAATCCTGGCCAAGACTGATTGCATTTCACATAGCACTAATACCCTTGGGAAAGGTATGAATCCAATTATTATCCCTCTAGCTATGGATAAATAGTAGGACAGACTGTGTTCTTCAGCCTTGGTGAGGCAACTAGTCTAGGAGAAAGAAAATTCTGAATTCAAACCTGTTAAACTCCACTTAAAAATTGACCTTGTGTCATATCCTGCCCGCGCGGAGGGGTTGGTAAATAGGATAAAATATTTGATAATCTTATGAAAGGATGAAAGGAAATGGGTTTTGGGAATAAGTTATAATAATAACTGTGTAAAGTTCACTCTCATGTGTAATATGCAGCCCTAAATTTTGGATGAAAATTTTTCGGAAGAAAACACCTCTTGTTTTTAATGTACACAGACTTTTTAAAATGTGTATGACCTAAATTCTTATATTTTTTCAACATCTTACATTGTTCATTGCAATTGAAAATAAAAATTTATACAGATTACATTATATTTTGAAATACAAAATTTTCACAGTATTTAAAGCAACTGTTCTGACATGTTTGCACAAAGATGCAACATGCTCAAGGCCAAAAAATAAACTCACACAAGAGGAAATTAAAATTATATGCACATATCCCAGTGGCTTGTGGGTATTTCTTTATTGAGGTGTAAAACAGAAGTGTTGTTAATCATAAGTCTGGATCATAAATATAAATTATTTTCAGTCATGCTGTCCCACATATGGTGATGCATGTGGCTGGAAAAATGTTTATATTTCCTTCTAATGTATAATACACAAACTAAACTTTTAAGCTTAAAAAGTATTTATTATACACAAATAACTGTGGTAAACCAAAGGCCGTGTCTAGGATTTATACTTGGGGATTGTAGAGAGATACATCATGGATGAATGGGGTGAACATAATCATCTGGAAGTTCTGATGTACTGTAAGTAATAGTGGGTATTTCTATAATATAGATTTATAGACAAATTTTGAAACAAGTGGAGAACTACAGATTGTAATTAGATTTTAAAAAATAACACCAGAAACTCAGCTGGTTCCCACATTTGCCAGAATTAAATCCAGTGAACATGGGACATGTTGCAGACCTCATAAAGTTCACTGAATACACTGAATACACAACCAACAAATACAACTTGGTTATAGACAACTCTGCAATCTTCATTTATTGATATGCAATGACTTGAGCTCTTGGTCAAGCCCAAGCCACAAGCCATAACCACTTACCTGTTATTAGCAAGTTGCTCTACTTAATGTGATTTTGTGCAAAGGAATAGCTGTACACTTTACAAGAACATGGTTTCTCTCCTGTGAGAGTTTGCATGCTTCACTAAATTTAACTTCATATTGCTTTAAAGACTAAACCCAGATCTAACTATGCCACAAGCTTTCAGAGATCTAAACATTTCACAAGTGTACAGTTTTTACTTTTAAGTGTATTTAGATATGTGTTGTTAGATTTAAGTTATAAAAAAGAGAACACAATATCTTTCATTCTACTATATCACTATGTGTATATCAGTGGTTTATTCTTCATTCTATTCAAATAGACATACATTTAACCTCCGGTTTCAAATGGTACAACCAAAATACTCAACCTCTATTACTATATCTAATAAATTAACCTATGATGTGTTTTATTATGATGAATGAATAAAATATGATTATTAAAAATAAACATATAAACTTCTATAAATTGAAAATTGATAAGCAATAGCTAATAATGATTGTTTTCATGAAGAGGTTAGAATATCATGTACTTCCAGGAATGAAAAGCATTGTCCATGAATGATAAACACCTGAGAGAAGTCAATATTATATGATATTTAGTAGAAACCATTTTTTGGTTAAAAATCCATCTAATTCAACAGTCAAAGAATTGATTGGCTAGACACATGATAAAAATAACTAAATGTGATAAGATGGTTCAATTAAATGTAAAGGATTCATCACAGACTACAAGTAATGGTAATTTAATAGACTGCATTCAATATACTTTGTAAGGTAACTAACCTAGGAGAAGGAAATCTTAATTCAAGCTAGCTTTGTTATGCTTAAAAACTGACTTTGTGTCACATCCTGTTTGTGGTGAAAGGCTCTGGTAGTTACATATTTGTGGCCTTGTACCAAATCTAAACTCTATTTAGTGTTTTTAAGACTTATTATTAAGATTACTGATGTTAAGGAGAAATGACTGCTTGGTAATTAGATAGTTAGGTTCATTAGTTTTATGGCATGTCAAACTAACTAGTAATAAGTAATAGTAAAGTTGGCGACGATAGTCGAGGGTGACCCGAATGTTCCCTTTCAATAGCTACTACACCGAGGAGTAGGGAAGGGCGCTACTCCTTTCTCTGGATTGCTCCATTTTACCCTTGATCCATACCTTATAATGCTGAGTATTAAGCAAGGAGACATCAAGTACCAATTTTTGAGTCTTTGGTATGACTTGACCTGGGATTGCACTGCGGTCTCCCGAGCCATTGGCGAATGCTCTAACTTCTTGACCAATGGAACGTTAACTAGTAATAATGATTTGCAAACAATTATAGGTTCAAGTAGATATTCTTTATACAAATAATTCTCACACAGTTGAATAGTTTCAACCATTTCAAGCAATTATGCCATTTCAATTAATTAATAATATGGGGGAGTCCCCATGGCATAATGCCAAATGTGCTGGACTGCAGCCTCAAAATAAGCAAGTTCAAACTTCAGTCAGGCTATTATGTTTACTTTGAGAGAAATGTCCTTGGGGAAAAATGTAAACCTCCTTATTCCTTCAACTAAGGCTTAAATCCATTGGCATAATGGTTAGAATGTTTGCCAATTGTCCAAGAGACCCAGGTTCAATCCCAGGTCAAGTCAGACTAAAAAAATAGTACTTGATGCCTCCTTGCTTAACATTAAGCATTATAAAGTTGGAATCAAAAGTTAGTGGAGCAATCCAGGGAATGGAGTTGCACTATCCCCAACACCTTGGTGTAGTAACAATTGGAAAGGGAGCCTTCGGGTCAACCTCGACTATGGTTGGCCATCTAACATCTATGGGTTAAACAACATCACTGCTGTTCTACAAAGATGGCTTTGGCATTAAATAACCCATGAAGATTGATATGCTGTTAAACAAAGAAACCAAACTAATTAATAATAATAATCTTAAGTAAACAATGATAACTTTATGTAACCATTTCTCATACAAATAATTTGCATATGTTACCAAGTATTTCTACCTACTAACACTAAAAATTTTCAAACAGATATATTTGAATAATGGTCTAGACCCAAACAGGTACAATCACTATGGATCAAAGTAGAACTGGGAGCAATGGGAATCATGAGATGACTCCAAAACTGGATGCAGTTTAGTGATATACCAAGTTAGATCTTTTTCTTGGTGGGTATCTTTTAACTAAGCCAGATATGAAGTCAGTTTATTGTGGCCCCTACCAAAAGGATGCATATTTAGATTGATGATCACTCACTAACTCCTGGTAAGCAGCCAAATGCTTGCTCATTACTTTAATGGTTGACCACTTTGTAGCAACAGGTAGTGCAAGTAACCTAAGACTTGCTTAGTACTTATCAATCAATTTGATTTTCCTTTTTGTCTTCCATCCTAATTGAATAAAAAATATCTACCATTTCATCTCTTCTGTATACCAGACTAAGATTAGGGTTAGTAAATAACAAACTAGTGATCAATTTTTCTGAAAGTAAGATCCATGATCCATCTTCCCAAGGTTCAGAAATGTCACTTTAAATTGAGTTCTTATAATATACAGGTTTTCACCAGACAAGTTTAACTCAAAGTAAGTCATTTCTGAAAATGGGAACACAAACCAAATTACTTGGTGAATAAGAACTAATTCATGTAGAACTTATATAAGTATCACTACAATCTCAAAGAAAGAAAGAAAGAAAGAAATGAAACTAATTCAGTAAACTCCAAGCAGCTTGAAGAAACTTTAAATCTTTGCTTATTGCTTTGTTGGTCAACATGGACAAAATGCCCCACACCTACCTTTAAATAGAACATTAAAGACTTTAAGATGAGAAATTCAGGTGTGGATGAGTGAAACCAGCATTGATTAACCATTTCTATCACTTGTCATGGCAATTTCATGATTCAGGAATTTTTGGGTGGGTTTCATTTCATTCTGCATGGCATCACAAATCAAAGTGCTTAAGTAGAATTCAATAATGGTTGCAAAGCACAGGAAGTTGCTTATTTGAATTAGAGGCTCACTCTCAAAGACAATTTCAGTGGTTAGAGCAGCTGAAATGGCAAATTCTTTAAATTACGTTAAGAGTTAGACTGGTGTATACAAGCAAACCAGATATCTCAAGTCTTCTGCTTGTAAAAGACTGGCATATAAACAAATGACTATCAAAAAACTGTCAGCAAATGACTCGCAGAAGACAGGCATATAAACAAATGATAACCTGGATTTAATTAAAAATAGTTAAAACCCAGCAATTAGAGATAAACTAGGCATGTATTCTCTCTTTAAGATATTGTTATTTTGTAATATTTTTCTCTCAGGCAAAATTTCCCACAAAGAAATGTTGACTAAACCAGAAAGTTTGATATTGATCATTGGATGCCCCATACCTACGGCCTTGTGCCAGATTTAATCAATTACACTTTGTAAACAACTACAACTATGGTTGACCACTTTGTAGCAACAGGTAGTGCAAGAATCCTAAGACTTGCTTAGTACTTATCAATCAATTTGGTTTTCCTTTTTGTCTTCCATACTAATTGAATAAAAAATATCTATTATTTCTTCTCTTCAGTGAACCAGACTAAGATTAGAGTTAGGTTGCTAGCACTACCTGATGGTACAAAGTGGTCAACCATCATCATCATCATATCGCGCTGGTAGCACGGATATCCCTGACCCTCTCTCGCCACTCCTCCCTATCGTTCATCACCCTAGGTAGGTCTTCAGGACAACATCCTGTATCCTCACATAGCTGCTGAATGTATGTTCGTGCTGGTCGTCCTGCTTTTGCGCGGCCATGTGTGGGGATCCATAAGAGTACATCTCTTATGAGTTCGTCCCTACTTCTCCAGCAGTGTCCTGCATGTCTGGTTCTTCTAACTTGAATAGTTTTCATGATAGGGGGCAGGTGGCCGTACAGTTGGTGTCTTGTGGGGTGTTGCTGCCAGGACTTGTTCAGGATTGCACGCAGCATTCTTGTGTAATTGCCATCTAGCTTCTTCTCCAGCCGTTTTGTTAGCGTCCATGTAGTGCAGCCATATAGCAGTATCGATGTGACCGCTGCCTGGAAGAAACTGCGTTTCCATAGTTGCAGTTATTTACTGAGTGTAATTGATTAGATGAGGCACAAGGCCATTTGATCTAAGAGCTATTTTGGTACTCAGCTTAAGCTCAATATTTCAGGCTCAGGCTATTAATGACTTGTATTGTTTTCTTTTAGTGAGATAAACAGATAGCTTTAAACAAAGATGTGTACACCCTGAGTTAAAGTCTTAACGTTTTTTGCTTCATTTTTTGTGAAATTATTGAGCTCAGAAACAGCACTATTGATGGGTAAGAGGCTATAGTTCAAAGAGTGAACCATAGCATTAACCTTCTGTTTCTTGCATTGCAAGAATTTCTTTTTCCTAATGAATTATTTTTTCTTTTGATGATACAAGAACTCTAATTAAACATGTCAATCTGATTTTCCAATTTGTTTGCTTTCATGTATACAAATGTATATCTTTTTCTACTTTCATATGAATATATTTTCACTTCACTTCATGCCTACACTAAAATAATTCTATGTGCTTCTGGCATTTGGGGTTATAATCCCTAGTTTATTCTTTTCAGTCTTCTGGATTTTATTTAGAGCTTCAAAATTTATATAGTTTTCAATCTCCTATAAGAAAGAATTATATTGCTTAACTTAGGTAATTAATTCTAAACAAGATTTTTCAATATAAACAAATGCTACTGACCACATAATAAATGTTTGGGATGGTATCTGCCTGGTTAGTGAGGCTCTATTCTCTGCAGAAGGGTAAGACCATCTATAGCATCCAATAATCAAGCCCTAGTTCTAAAACTTAAGTGTGTGTGGAGTCATGTTTTCATAGCCATTATGCTGTGGTCCACTCTGATCTAAAATAGTTTCCTTTTAGATTCTCATCTAAATTTTAAAAAGATCTGTTTGAAAATTATTATTATTATAATCATTATTATTATTATTATTATTAGACTGACAGTGATTTGAGTCCCCAAACAAAAACAGTTATTGGGTCCTTTAACCAATTTCACCCATCTATTTCAATTTAACAGGAAAGGACAAAAAGCTTTTAAGAGATAAGAACTTGGAAAATTACTAAAAGAATTTGATTTTAATATTATTTGTATTAGTAGTTTCTAAGAAAAAAAAATTAGGGTTGATTGAACTCAATATAATCTCATCTATGAGTTAAATAGAAATGTCTGAAAATTATGTGAATAAGATTGGAATACTTGAAACCATAAATGTGTGCAAAAAAATGATTATTAAATCGGAATAGTTACTTGAAATCATATAATTATTTGCAAATTATTTGTATCAGATAGAAATATTCAAAACCATATAACTGTGCAAATCATTTGTATTACATAGGAATATTTGATATCACATAAATGCTTGCAAACAAATTATTATTACAGAAAAATAAAGAGGGATTAAAAGATCATTGCAATGAACATATAAATAGTTACAGTTGTAGTTATTTACTAAGTATAATTGATTAGATGTGGCACAAGGCTGTGAGTATGGGGCACCCAATAATAATTGAACTCACTAACAATGACCAGCTTATCTAGCTTACTAACCATGAGGTTCCCAATAGTGATGCTTACAATCAAACATTTACTAATGAATCAAATCTTTGTATTTAATACTTCATAAGTGGTTGATATACTGTTAAATAAACCAATACTAAACAAACCTCCTAGTGTATACTAATATAATCATCCTGGATAAACAGGTAAATGAGGAAGTATTTTTATTGAAATTAGATTTCTAGTGACACTTATTAGTCACTAAAATGAAAAATCACTGCTGAACAGTATGAGTGTAAGATAGAGATAGAAAGATCAGCCTTCACCTGGGTGACACTGGTTTATTCAAACAAATAACCATTAAAAACCAACCAACTGTGCCTTTCAAAGCCTGAGTAGACACTCACAGTAATAGACATCAGTCGAGTGAAACAAATGTGGGTAAGATGTGCAGGCATGGCACCCTATGTCTGGAGTTCTGCCAAGTTCCAGTGGGAGCAGAATTCCATTTGTGCTGTGGCAATTATATCTTTCAATTAACTCTCTATCTAACCAATGGTGGTCAAGCTGTGGAAATAAATGGAAAGATGGTGCCAGGAGTCTCTGCAATGAATGGTAGATGTGCTAAGAAGGAAGGTGATTAATGCTCAACTTTACAATTTTGATAATGCACAATCATGTCTTGTGTGGTTTTAGCAATTTGAATATTAAAGGAAAAATGTTAAAAGATTTTT
Organism: Sepioteuthis lessoniana; assembly: GCA_963585895.1. Classification (NCBI taxonomy): domain Eukaryota; kingdom Metazoa; phylum Mollusca; class Cephalopoda; order Myopsida; family Loliginidae; genus Sepioteuthis; species Sepioteuthis lessoniana. The sequence continues at coordinate 186,566 of CAUZXS010004827.1, forward strand.
TTATACTATCAAGAAAATTTAAATATTAACATTTATGTTACTTTATCTCTAAGTAAATTTCTTTGAAGAAAATTTATGAACAATTGTTTTAAAGCTTGAAAATTTTTCACAAAATATACTAAAAAAGAATTATCTTGAGACTAAATAGTTTTTCTTGATAAATATGTATTTTAATTCAGAAAATATATTTCCTGTAAATTTTTATTCAAACTTTTTGTACAATATAACAAATTTGATCAGCCAAATTTGATTTTCTATCCTTAGTTGTATTTATACTGAATAACCTTGATGTATATTTTTTATAAAATTTTAAAATTTAATGAATATATAACAGTTACATTCTTTAGTAGTAGTAGTAGTAGGAGGAGGAGGAGTAGTAGTAGTAGTAGTAGTTACAGTAGTTACTTGCTGTATTTGAGAAAAAACATATTCTGGTTTGGATTTAGTTTGTAAAAAATACTCAAAACCCTCCATAAAAGAATAAATTTGCATATTACAATCATCAGCAAAATTAAAAAAATAAATCATCATAAAAGTGAAAAAATGAATACTGTATTTAAATTTAGTTTTACAGGACTTCTTTTTATGCCAGCAAATATAAAAAAGATTATCTGAAACATTAAATATGTTTAAGGGAAAATGCCTTTTGACAATTAGCATATGATACAAAATACCTTATTAATATGCATTATTCTTTATATATTGTGTTTGGATCAGGTGACAAATTTCATATTTAGAATACAACTTGATAACCCAAACAACTGGTCAAATTCAAATTCAAATGAAATTTGCATTCAAAAATTTTTATTTACTATTTTTTAAAAAATACTGAGTAATTTTTATCCTATTTTTGTTGCATCAAGTTTGATTGATTCAGAAAGATATTTTTATATTTGTCTACTATATGGTATGGATGTTCATTATTTAAAAAAAATGTAAAAATTCTGCATCTGAAAACTGAATAATAAAAAGAATAGATTCTGAGTTAAGATAACCAGAGAGAAAAAATAAAATAAAAACCTTAATCCTATTTAAAAGGGTTACACTAGCTATGTTTATAGCAATATTAAGTGATAGGGGATATCTGTATTTACATTGAAGTATTCTACTGAGGAATATTGAAAGAAGACATTTAAATTACATTCAAAGGCTTTACTAGGGATTGTGAAGATAAAAAGGACTGACTCACTTAAGATTGCATTGTCTGAGCTAACAAAACAGACTTAAAATATTTACCATATAAACCATATTAAAAATTCTTAATACATTAATTATATAGCTGGTCTTAATGATGATAGCAATTCACTTAATTAAGATCTCAAGTGACATAAGATTTCAGACAAACTCCCACATTTTATAATTAAATTCATCAAGATGTGTTGGCAATCTTTATAGAATTCCACTACACTTTTCAGATGATGGCATTTAACGATCACTATCACTGTATGAGTTCAAAATGTCATGACTTCATATGGCATAAACGGCTTAATATCTTTTCATGGAAATCTGATCATTTTCCAATGTAGTTATAACATTCAAGTTAACACGATTTGAAGCAAATTCCACTTAACTGAATTTAAAAACTAAGAATTTCATTCTCATTTTCTTAGTTAATCAGGAAATCTAAATTCCATTTTGCATGCACGGAAGAGGAGAAACCTCTGAGCAAAACTCTAATTCTGACCCGAAATCACAAAGCATATGTATCCTCAGTAATTATTTCAGTATTTGTGATCATGACTTGTTTGATGTTTTTTTTGTAGATACATTAGGTATCATTTGCCTATCAATGAAATTGGATGCACAGCATGAAACAGACTGTCTAGCCATTTTATTGCAACACAACTGTTGCTTTTCAATAAAATCTTCCTCTTTCAAAACAATGCTTACATAACCAAAACTCATAAAATACATTGATTTTACAAACAAACATTAATCTGGAACTATTTCTCATTTTAGAATTGATTCCTTCTCACATTTGCAAAATTTTTAATTTGAACTTTAAAAGTTTTTTAAATATCTTTCTGATTAAGATTAATCATTTAGCAGATTTAGTCTTAAATTTTAAAACAATTATTTAGTAACAGACACAGAAGTTTATTGCTTAGATGTTATTTTACTGGTTTGTTGTTTCTTTTTAGATTTCTTTTTTCTTGGGGAGTTGGGCAGAAGCAAACCTTTTAAGTCATTTGAAAACTCAAGCTCTGATATCAGTTGTCCCAATTCCAATTGTAAATATTCAGCCATTTCAAAGTGCTAATAGTTGAAAGTTGTAGTGACCAAGACTGACTAGGGAAGTAGTTCAGAAATAAACTTCTACTACCAAAAACCTGATCTACTTAAAACAGAAATCTTTGGAATAGGCCATTTCCAATGGGTAATGTGGTCGATAATATTCTCTAAATAGACATTTTCCCATTCATCATTTAACACCTACACTTCTTTGGGGAATTGCAGTGGCATAAAGGCTCAAAATACTGGACTGTGGCCGTAAAGTGAGTTAAAATTCCTGCTGTACTATTACATTCACTTTTGGACATATAACCTTGGGAAAGGTGGGAACTCCCTTATTTTCCCAGATATGGGTTCAATAGTTTTAGTGCTGTTCTACAAGGATAACTTTGGCATTAAATAACCCAGGAAGGTTGATATGTCATTAACCAAAGAAAGCAACCAAATCAGCACACTTCTTAAAGAGCTCAAATTTTGTAATCCATTTCTAAATAAAGACTCTTCTTCTTCTTCTTCTTCTTCTTCTTCTTCTTCTTCTTCTTCTTCTTCTTCTTCTTCTTCTATTTTAAATATTCAACTAAAATTGATGCTCTAAAAAATGTTGTTGTATTCTTCAAGTCTTGTGAAATCATTTTAATTTCTTTTTAAACATTTCTTGATTTTTCTTGGCAGCAAACTGTCACAGACTTTAGTTAACCTCTCATAGATTCTTTTCGAAGAAATAGTTCATCCTGTCTGTCCAATCCTAAGAGCTATCACATATAAAAACTGCATTTTTAGGAATATAATGATAGCTAATTTGACCTTTGTATCAGTAAGATATGTTTAGTTACTAGCCAAAAACCAAATTTTCAGTAACAAATTTCTTGGCAACCATATCAAGCCATGACAGTTTGGTGCTACACAAAATTTCACTTATTTTGATTTCTGTTTGACTTTCCTATATAATAAATCTCTTAAATTGTCAAATAAATTTTAGATCTCATGCAAACTACAATAGAATTAGAAATAAAACAGAGATTAGTAAAAAACAATTTTTAATGTATAATATTCTAAATTTCAAATTTTGTCTGAACTTTATAGAAATTTATACTAACTTGATTAGAATTTAAGAATTTATTAATGACTTTTTAAAAAGTTTCTGCCAAATCCTGCTATTTAGTTTTTAGAACATATAAGCATAATATTTCAAGCTCAGAGAAATCACCTCAGATATTAATAATAAAAAGCATGATATCAAAACCGCACACAGCCTTTCTTTACATGAAAAGATAAGATTGGTTTGGTTTATTTGTTCACTGCAATTTAAACTCTTTATGGATTATTAAAAGCTGAAAAGTAATTCATTTGTAAATATTTGATTGTAATCATAACTATATTTTCAATGTTCTCATGATTTTTAAAAATTGCGCTTTTTGTTATTATCTATTCGTTTGGACACAACTATATGATATCACATATTCCTAATACAAATATTTTGCCCCCAGCGCAGGATTTGAACTTGGGTCACCCATTCCATTTCCTGCCATTACACTAAACATGCGGTATACCTGAAAGCCAGGGGCTAAGGATTCAATGGCTTTATCTCTTTTATTTCATTGGCAAAAGAAAGGACAAGAAAAAATTGTCAGACATTAAATAATATATATATACATAGCAAGTATATTCCAATCTTGTGTGTCTAGCATGTATTGATTAACAATGAAGAGAATTTTGTTTTGTTTTATTCATGATCACACTCACTAATCAATGTGTAATTAGTTATGTACCTTACTGATAAATAATAGTACTTTGTAAGAAGAGTGGTAGGTAGATCAATAAGAACAAGTATATTAATAGCTACATTGCTTTAAGATAAGAACATTTCATAGAATAATTACAGGGTTTTTATAAAATTATAATTGTCATTTATAGGTCAAGAATGACTATTTGCTACATTACAATCTGTCTCAATTTAAGTTGAGAGGAAATGACTGATTTTAACTGTCTTTTGACCTATTTTGGGTTATTTTATGCCTTGAGATTTGGGAATTATCAATATTTAGATAATGATGGAGGTGCCTGTGGTGTAATGGTTATCATCACAGGATGTGGACTCGGCGATACGAGTTCAAATCCTGGACGAGACTGATTGCATTTCACATAGTACTAATACCCTTGGGAAAGGTATGAATCCAATTATTCTCCCTCCAGCTATGGGTAAATAGTAGGACAGACTAGCTTCTTCAGCCTTGGTGAGGCGACTAGTCTAGGAGAAGGAAAACTCTGAATTCAAACCTGTTAAACTCCGCTTAAAAATTGACCTTGTGTCATATCCTGCCCGAGCGGAGGGGTTGGTAAATAGGATCAATATTTAGATAATTTGTATAAGATTTTTGCTCTGAGTTATATGATATTTAGTATTCCTATTTAAACAAATAATTTGCAAATTGATCTATTGGACCCAGAACTCCAAATGTAGTTTGATTTCATTTTGGGAAGAGACTTACCCTTCTGCAGGGGATACAGTCAGTGCATTTTAAGCAGCGTTAACAGGGTGGTAAAGTCATTTGGGTACCAAGAGCTTATTCTTAATATAAATAATTTGCATACAATTATAGGGGATCAAGTTATTCTATCTAGTACCAATAATTCATAAACAATTCTCTTTTGAACAATAGATTGAACTCTAATGAGTACAACCACTCCAGACCTGAGTGAACCAGTGAGTAATGGTAATAAAGGAGTTATTCACACACCCCAGAGCTTCAGAACTGGAGGCTCACCATCAGATGCAGTTTATTGTCATACCAAGAACATCCATTTTTAGGGGTCTTATATCTCTGTGGAGGATACAGTTAGCATTTTCCAAGCCCCAACAACACAGCAAATGGAGGAAATGAGCACCACAAATCAGCCTTCAGCATTCATAAGGACTACTATAGAGGACCCAACATGAGATCATAACAATCAACTAAGTAATGAAATTAAACCCAATAAGTCAAGTCAGGCTTTACTCTCTTCTATAGGTACAATGTGACCTAGTACAATCAGTTACTCAGAGAGATGAGAACCACTGACAAATAGCCACAAGAAATATAATTAATGACCCAGCATTGCACCTTGATGATCTCAGCTCTGGGATAATTTCTTATTGAGTTAATTACTAAACTTCATAAAAAAACAACAACTTTCCTCCTAATCAGAAAATACAGTGCATAAACAAAATACAAAACTTTCACAGATGCATTATTTCTTAAGGGAATGTAGGAAAGAATTCCTTGCTTAATTTTAAACATTTGAAAAAAAAAGATCATCTACTCATCTCTTAATTTCTCAAATATAATCAAAATAGAGTTATTTGATACAATTTAGATATGCAATCTATTGTTAAAGGTATACAAAGATGTATATGTTTGTGTGTAAACCTATATATATATGAATGTATAAATTCATACACATATGTAAGTTTGTGAATGTGCGTATATTTGTGGATTCATATATGTGTCTATAATTAAGCAGGTCTTCTTGTTATCTTTACTGTGTCAGAATCAGCACCTGAGCATCTTTAAGTCTATACACATTTTTTTATACATGCATACACATATATGTTCCTATATATATTACTTAACATCTCTCACTCTTTTTCTTCATTTATCTTTATCTCTCTCACAATAAATTTCAGTAATGTCTAAATCATTTCCCACTGCCTAAGTTTATCCAAGATTTTTTCCTACAGGCTTATTTTCTCATTGATTTCTCGTTTGGATGGTTTTTGTTTCTTTTACCCATTGTTATTTTTTCTCAAGTGATTTGAAAGGATGTCAGTTGACTGATTCTCTTGCCTCTTAAATGCAGGAGAAATGAGTAACTGAAATCCTTATAATCTTAAAAATGGTCAGTACTATTGATAATAACGTCTTGAATAATACAGATATGCATTTTGTGCATGTGTGTATTTGTATATATATATATATATATATATATATATATATATATATATATATATATTGGGCTTGATTATCATTAATGCTAACCCATCATATATATATATATATATATATATATATATATATATATATATATATATATATATATATATATATATCTTTATATATATATGTTAAGATAGTGTAGACACAGTTAGTGTCATTTGGAGCCAATGTAATCATCAGACCAAGTCTCTTAATCAAATAGGCAAGGAATGGAGAGACCCCATTGGCTCTGTGTCTGTAATATCCTAACATAGATATATTTACTCATTCACTTATAGTAAACACACTTTATTATAAAAAATGCAAACAATCTATATATATATATATATATATATATATATATATATATATATATATATATATATATATTACTCTAATGTGCATTCATTATTTTGGGGATTTTATTCCTAATCTGATAGAATCAAAAATGCCCCATTAACATCAGATTTTCCCTAATATTTTGTAAATATTCCCAGCTGAAATGGTGTTTTTATATGCTAACAAATGCGAATATGACAGCATATAAGACCTATGTCATTTCAGCAAATATATATAGAAAAAAAGAAAAATTTTACAGGTAAACATGTAAGACCAAAAAAATCATTTTTAATAAGATTGCCATTATTATAAAAGGAAATATTTGGTTACCATACTTCAGCTAAACATTTTTTAACCATTTTTGGGGAAAGAAGTGAATCTTATATGCCATCAAATACATTAGATGGCATTTAGAATTTTAAAAAAATACTTCATTTGCTTGGTATATTCATAAATACAAGATCTTGAATCTAATTCAGGAAGTTTATTCTGAGCCCTTCCAAATCTATGGGTCCTTCTACCCTGAAAAATTGTGGAAAATATAAGATATTGTTACCTGTTATTTAATGACTTGATTGGCTTTATTTTTGCAAAGGAATAGTGAGGGAGAAATTGGGATTCCTTAGCCATCTTAATATATGCACTTTTAGGTGGTATCATTACAAATAATTGCCACTCTAAGAGTTGATTTAAAAGAATAATGTTTCAGTAAACCATAGAAAATTGTTTTTATTGATGTAACTTATTTTCTCTACAACACAGTTATCTCTCCTTATAAAACAGTAGGCTTCAATTTTCTCTTCATATCTGATTTGCCATGTAAGGTTCAACCTATAGAAGGTCATCACATATCAGTTATACAGACTTTAAATGGAAGTAAGCTGGACATGGATTATTGCCAGCAACCAAGAAATGAGGAATTTACTTGTTGGATCTCAAGAGAATCCAGTGACTGACTGCATGATGGCAGGATCAGCCAGTACCTCCTTTCTGCTTGACTCTGACAGAACTTACATTTTTAACCTGACTCCTTGACTCAAAGAGCAAGTCTGCAACCGTCCCAATGCTTCTAATTGACATAATCTTGTCGAAAGAGTCATGAAACTCAGAAGCAAATATGTGAATGCTGCTAACAGATCACTTTTTTCTTCTTTCTCAGCTTGAAAGTGCTTGGAGCACTTAGTTAATGTAAGGACAAAGCTTTTGGACTGGCAGTACAGCTGATACAATTCACATACTAATTGTAGGAACTTCATTGAAAGCCTAATCAAGCCCAATATGAATAATTCAATGTACACAGCACTCTACAAATAATATTAATAATAGCTACATCTTTTAGGTTAGTGCATTTTTAAAAAGACCAGTATCTTTCTAAAAATTATAAGTGCATCACTGTAGCTTTTATTATTTATATTTTTGCTGGTAGCAATACAAAGACTCAATTATACAAAGTGCTTTTCCTTTATCTTAGCTGATGACCAAATATGAAAGAAGCTCTTTAGCAAATTTAATGGACTTTTTATTTAACATGCCTTCTAGTAGGATTTCAGATAGATTTATATGTGTATTTGTTCATATTTGATTTTAAATACATATATATATATATATATATATATATATATATATATATATATATATATATATATGTGTGTGTGTGTGTATAACATCAAAACTACTCTACATGGGTGTGAGCACATTTTTCGGTAATTATTCATGTCACAAGATTTAAATCTTTTTGTATTTATTTCATTTGCATTCTATTAAACTATCAGTTTTCAGGAGTCAGGTAAAGAAATTATTATATATATATATATATATATATATATATATATATATATATATATGTGTGTGTGTGTGTGTGTGTGTGAATAGCATTTCTTCATTAAGGCATATTTGATTAAATATCATAGACATCCTTTATTTCGACCCTTTCAAATCGTTGTATAGATGTTATGATATCCCACTGGAATTGGCTAATAAATTTTCCATCCTTAACTGCTTCCCAAGAACTTTCAGACCCCTCTTGGGTCATCATCATGGAGGTGTATATAACAAAAGTACAATACAGTGTTCTATTTATACTGTTATAACTTCTTTTTTTATTATACTTTTGAGTCCTTAGACTGATACCCAAATAATGCAAAATCTTTGTATTGCTGCTTTCAGAACGAATGCCAAGTAGTAGAGGATGCCATTTCCAAACTTCTTGAGGAGTAAAATGTATGATGATGGTGCTTTTTTTCATCAACAATGTCCCAAAAAACTCTATTACACACACACACACACACACGTACATAGATAGATAGATAGATAGATGGATAGAATTGCAGTGTTTTAAAGTTGCATAACCAATAGAGATATAAATTCTTAGAAATATATAAAAGTAACCTAAAAATTTTCAGGAATTCATTGATTTTTTTATTATAATCCACATCTTCTGTAATGTAAATCTAATTCTATTTTATATTCCATGATTTCTATGTACTGCCCTCAGGTATAACTTATGATTCTTCAAAATATAGTTCTGCCTGATAAATGTGAAACTCAGTCGCAGCATAGGATTTTGATTCTTGCTATATATATATATATATATATATATATATATATATATATATATATATATATATATATATATAAAGTAAAGAAAAGGAATAAGTAAAGAAGATAGATAAATAGTTAAATGATCAAAGAAATGCTGAAGTAAATAAAAAACAAATCAAAGAGAAAGTATGATGATATACAAATAAAACAGCAAATAAAGTAAAAGTAAAGTTTGGGACCTTATTTGAGGGTGAACTGAAGGCTCCCTTTTCAATAGCTACTACACCAAGGTGTCAGGGAGGGCACTACTCCTTTCCCTGGATTGCTCCACTTTACACTTGATCCATTCCTTATAATGTTGAGTCTTAAGCTAAGAGGCATCAAGTACCATTTTTTGAGTGTTTGGTATGACACAACCTAGGACTGAACCCCAGTCTCCCAGCCCATTGGGGAACACTCTACCAGCTAAGCGATAAATAGATTAAAGTTAAAGAGAGACATGGATAAATTATGGACTGATAAACCTACTAAAATAGACAAAGTTTAGTAGATGTGAAAAATAATAATAATAATAATACAACAACAGATGCACAAGAAACTGAATGATTTTGGACTAAAATATAGCAACCAAAAAAAACATAACGAAAAGGCTGAATGGATAAACAATATAACAAGAGAACTAGAAGAACTTGAAGAAGGCCCAAAAGCAGAAATACACGAAACAACTCTATGGGTGTTTTAAATGACTAATAAACAAAATCTCACACGAGAAAACTTAGACCTGGCTAAGAAAAGGAAACTTTAAGAGAGAAACAGAATCTCTCCTAATAGTAGCACAAAACAATCCCTTAATAACCAATCATATCAAAGCAAGAATAGATAAGATGCAATAAAATAGCAAATGTAGGCTATGCAGTGACAGAGATGAAACCATCAATTACATTATAAGCGAATGCAGCAAATTAGCACAGAGGGAGTAAAAGTCTAGACATGACTAGGTGGGCAAGGGGATCCGCTGGGAGACTAGACTATCCAAACTACAGTACTATTGAGAATGGCCAGAATACTGAGAAGAGTCCTGGAGACTTGATGAGACTTGCTGTCAATCAGTCTCCAGTGAAAGACCGTCAGCTAAAACTGATGTGAAAAACTCTCAATGAGTAAATAATGATGAATGATATGATGAAAATCCAGGAAAGCCTTAAACCAAACATAACAGAGTTGAGCAATTAACAAATCACAAAATTAACATGACATATCCTCTCACATAAGCAAGCCTTACCCAGAATGACAAACAGACAAGACCACCCTCCCCACTCCTAGTATGTGAGTTAGCCAACTGAAAGGCACTCTTTTCAACAGCAACTACACCTAGGTGCTACCCCTCTCCCTAGATTGCACCACTTTCCTTTGATCTGTACCTTATAATGCTGAGAGTTAAGCAAGGAGGAATCAAGTACCGTTTTTTGAGTCTTTGGTATGACTCAACCTTGGATTGAACCCCAGTCTCCCTGGCCATCGGCAAACACTCTAACCATTATGCCAATGGGCCACTTATATATATATATATACTGCTACTTGCGAAATGCAAAGATCTTCTAACAAATTGATAGCACAAAATGTAAACAAACATGAGTTAATACAGATGCATTAAAAATTCCCGAGCTGATGTTAGGTCGCCGTTGGCTGAGTGGTATGTTATCGGTCTAATATAAATTTAGGCAGGTCTCAATCCCAGCTTGACGTGTCCAATGTGTTTAGCTACATGGAAGAGTTGTGATACAATGAAACAATATATATATATTCAACACATCTGATTGTTTTATATATATATATATATATATATATATATATATATATATATATATATATATATATATATATATATATAACAATCAGATGTGTTGAACGCTAACTCAACTGAAGTTTGACAATGTGAAGATCTGAATTTTGAGTTTTTTTTATCTCACTTTATTATCTTAGTTTATACTTTAAAAAGTACATTGCGATGTTACTTGGAATTTTTGTGTATTGAGCTCTGTAAAGATTTTATGAATTAAAAATGCTTTTCTTGTAAAGAAAGCCCTAACAGTAGTTTATAAGAAAAAAGCCTAGAATGCTACCACAGCCCCCCCCCCCAGAAAGGGAAAAAGGAAAAGAAAAAAAAAAAAAAAAAACCCAAAAAAAACAAAAAAGAATTCTCCCCTCCACCCCAGCAGACCGCCCCCAAAGCTACCTAAAATATCAGTAGTAAATAAAAGTCCAAACGAAGAAGAGCATTTGAACTCAGGAGCCAAGTGGAAGAAATATGTCAATATTGGTCTTAAGTCCAATTTAAAATGCTGAATTTTACAAAATGTTATGCTGTATTTTGTTTGTGAAATAATGCTTAAACTATGCGTTTTAAATGTAAAGGCACGCTTACTCTACTATAAAGCCAATTTGATATTAGCCTATCCACATGTCAGCGAACAAGGCAGAATGTTTTTGAATATCTTCTATCGAATAATTTAAAAATTCGTAAAGAAAGCCCTAACAGTAGTTTAGAAGAAAAAGCCTAGAATGCTACCACAGCCCCCCCCAGAAAGGGAAAAAGGAAAAGAAAAAAAACAAAAAAAAAAAACCCCAAAAAAAAACAAAAAAAGATATCAAAAAAAGCTCTATAATTCCTGAAGCCTGCTAGGTCCCCAACTGTAGGAAAAAAAAAAAAAAAAAAAAATGAAAAACCCAGGAAAAGTCCCAATACAGCAAAAAAAGTATAAGTCAGTACTAGTGAAAGTCATAAGAAAGTACCTTAATGTTGGACTTTAAGTAAGTTAAAACTTAAAACAAATTCCCCCCCCTTCTTTTTTTTTTTTTTTTATGTACACATGGGAAGCAGCATGATGTACGTAAAGGTATTTGAATAAACCAATGGACGACCAAACTCAATACCCAAATGGGTCCTGGACGTGAGTTTGACGACTTTTCGCTCAGGATCGCCAGTTCGATCGGGGAACTACTGCTGCTCCTCTATGAGAGTGGCTTCTATAGAAGAGAATAAAACAGCCATCGAAAGATAACCATGACCCACACTCAAACCACTGACACAAACCGCATCGCTCTTCGCGCGGGTAAAAAAGGGGCGCGTCCTGCTGAGGTTGGAGCCCTGGCCTCGGTGTTCGAAAAATCAGCTACAGAGCTCAAACAATCAAAACTACTAAAATGCAAGCAAACACTACAAATAGCCACATTTAACGTAAGAACCTTAAATAGAATAGGACAACTCCCAGAGCTAATCGCATCGGCCGAAGAACATAAAATAGACATAATATGCATACAAGAACACAGATACACGCACACAGAAGATATCAAATATCACGAAACTGGCAATGGATGGTCGCTCGCCACTGTATCTGCATGGAAAAACTCTGTCAACGCCGCAGTAGGAGGGGTAGGATTGCTTATAGGACCTAGAGCACTAAAAACGCTTAATAGCGTTGAGAAAATACAACCTAGAATGATGGCAGCTACATTTAACGGAAACCCCAGAGCAACAATCATCTCATGCTACAGCCCCACCAATGTTAGTGAAGAAAATGAAATAGTCACCTTCTACGATGAGTTATCCTCATTAGTGCGTAGCATCCCGAAACACGACATGTTAGTCATTGGCGGAGACATGAATGCACAAATCGGGAAAAACGGAAACAACAAATACAGCCTCCACATCACGTCAAATAGAAATGGGCAACATCTAACAGATTTCATGATAGAAAATAGATTAGCATGCCTCAATACAAACTACCAAAAAGAGAGGGCAAACTATGGACATACACGTACGCAAACAATACTAAAGCTCAGATAGACTACGTCCTTATAAACAAGAAATGGAAGAATAGTGCATTGAATTGCGAGGCATACTCCTCTTTTGAGGGTGTGTCCACCGATCACCGAATAGTCACAGCGAAAATACGGTTAAGCCTACGAAAAAACAACAAATGAACAGCGACCACCAAACACTATGACTGGGCCCTATTAAACAACAAAGATGTAAGAGATAAATACGTATTAGAATTAAGAAACAGATTCGAAACACTACAAGAAAAGACGGAAAAAAGTACACCAAACGACGAATACGAAAATTTCGTCAATGCACACCTCGAGGCAGCAGCAAAATACATTCCAACAAAAATTAAAACTAAATATAGAGTCCCATGGGAAACTTTAGCGGTGAGAGAAAAACGTGCACTAGTGAAAACAGCCTCCAAAAACTATCGAAAAAACCCAACAAACACAAATGCCTTAAAACTAAAAACGGCACAATATCAATTAGCAGGCATATATATAAAGGAACAGACAGAATACATTCAAAATCAGATAGATAAGATTAGAGACTCGGTGGAAGATAGACAATCTAGAATTGCCTGGCAAACAATAAACGAAGTGAGCAGAAGAAAGAACACAGCCAAAGCAAAACTTAAAGCAGCAAACCAACAAGAAAGAATAAAACTGTGGAAACAGCACTTCGAAAACTTACTTGGAAACCCACCAAAAATAACGCATGAACCAATCACCAGAATAATTAGCAAACAATTAGACATTAAACTAGGACCGTTCACACAAGAAGAACTCGACTCGGTTCTCAGAAAAATTAAAAATAGGAAAGCTGCAGGGCTGGACGAAATTCCCCCGGAAGTATGGAAGACCAGACAATTCGACGACATACTGCTCCGACACTGCAACGCAGTATACAATCAAAATCCGATAGATAGATGGATGAAGGGATGCATACTCCCCTTCCCTAAAAAGGGGGACCTCGGATTAGCCAAAAACTACCGAGGCATAACACTTACATCCATAGCTGCCAAAATCTACAACGCCCTAATATGAAACCGAATAGAACCCAAAATTGACAACATACTTAGAAAAAACCAAAATGGCTTCCGAAGAAATAGATCCACGACCTCACAAATATTAACCATCCGCAGAATCCTTGAAGGTGTACGGGCAAAGAACCTACAAGCGACATTAGTATTTGTCGACTTTACCAAGGCTTTCGACTCCATTCACAGAGGAAAGATGGAACAAATCCTACTAGCGTATGGCATACCTAAAGAAACTGTAGCGGCAATAACGATTCTCTATAGAAACACTAAAGTAAAAGTACGATCACCAGATGGAGACACAGAATACTTCGACATTGTAGCAGGAGTACTACAAAGGGACACGCTAGCTCCGTATCTCTTTATCATTTGTCTAGACTACGTACTTAGAACATCGATTGACAAAATCAAAGAGAATGGCTTCGAACTGACGAAGAAAAGAAGCAGAAGATACCCCGCAACAACAATTACCAACGCCGACTACGCCGATGACATAGCGATACTGGCAAATACACCTGACCAAGCTGAAACACTTCTGCATAGTTTGGAACGAGCAGCAGCAAGCATAGGCCTCCATGTTAATGCACACAAAACGGAATATATGTGCTATAACCAAACGGGGGACATCTCCACTCTAAAAGGAACCCCTCTTAAACTAGTAGACAAATTCACGTACCTAGGAAGCAGCGTCGAATCAACCAAAAAGGACATCGGAACGAGGTTAACGAAAGCATGGACAGCTATCAATAGGCTATCGACTATATGGAAATCAGACCTAACCGATAAAATGAAACGCAGTTTCTTCCAGGCAGCGGTCACATTGATACTGCTATATGGATGCACTACATGGACGCTAACAAAACGGCTGGAGAAGAAACTAGATGGCAATTACACAAGAATGCTGCGTGCAATCCTGAACAAGTCCTGGCAGCAACACCCCACAAGACACCAACTGTACGGCCACCTGCCCCCTATCACGAAAACTATTCAAGTTAGGCGAACCAGACATGCAGGACATTGCTGGAGAAGCAGAGATGAACTCATAAGAGATGTACTCTTATGGATCCCCACACATGGCCGCGCAAAAGCAGGACGACCAGCACGAACGTACATTCAGCAGCTATGTGAGGATACAGGTTGTTGTCCTGAAGACCTGCCTAGGGCGATGAACGATAGGGAGGAGTGGCGAGAGAGGGTCAGGGATATCCGTGCTGCCAGCACGATATGATGATGATGATGATATATATATATAGAGAGAGAGAGAGATGGATAGAGTACATCTCACAGTAGGTTAGTGTTGCAGTGACCGGCATTCAAATCATGTAGACCATTACAACTGAAGTGAATTCAACCCTTATTAGGTATCTAACTCCTGAGGCTTTGTGCCAGATCAATAAATATATGAATATTTATATGTGCGACTGGAATTATCACTAAAAATTCAAAACGTTTAACTTTTGGTTTACTTTCACAGGTAAATAATTAGGAGAGTCATTTAAGTAAACTAAACCAGAGTTTGTAAGAATAAATATACCATTTAGTATAAGAAAATGATGAGCTGACTAAGAAAACAAAAAAAAAGTGGCAAGATACGTTAATTTGTTGAATTCTTTAATATCTTTTAGGAATCAAAGTTGGTTAAATAAAATGTTAAAGATAAGTTTGAACAAATATTAAATAATTACAGCTGATTCTATTCTAGTTACAACATCATTATCCATTTTGCTTCAGATTCCTTGAACTGAGCTTAATCTCTTTATAAAGTGAGATGAATGGGGAATTGAAGGACAGAGGCCATAGAAATAGGGCCAGAAGAGATTGAGGAGAAATGGATGATGAAATAATGTGGGTTTAGATGAATGTGAGACAGAGTCTGGAGGTAGGGTTGATTCCATGGGATGATGAGTGTCAAGATAAGTGAAGGACACAGCTGAGGCCAAAGGCATTAGTCAATAAGTGAATTATGATCACAAGTTGTTACTATGGCCTCCAAGCCACCCCTCATACAACTTTTGCTCCCTACTTTTAGTAAAGGTTCTGGCCAGAATAGGAGATAGGAAATGATTATTAGGAAATTATTTAAAGTCTCACTCTCTCTTAATCTCTCAATGTTTAATATCCTCTTTTTCTGATTAATTTATTCGAAATGCCAAATGTCAAGGTCACCAATGTACTTAGAACAACAAATAAGGCTTGATAGGGGAGCAGGAAAGCTTAATTGTAGTAGGGGATCTGACAGAATCAGAAGGATTGACTTATCAGTCAACAGTGCATAGGAAGTCAAGCTATTCAACAAATGAAAGCCTGTTCAGTGCCGACTGATCTCCAGAAAATAATTATGATTAGCATCAAGCCAGCAGTATTCCTGCTGATTTAAAGATAATGAACTGTTAACTGATCAATCAGAAACAATTCAATCAGAATGCAGATTATGGGTTTGTTAGTATATTTGTGATCATATGCAAATAAAGATTTATAAAGGAAGCACTATAGATCAGTTCATACCTAAATATTACTGTCTGTATAGATATGATGACATTATAGTACAACATGTCAGTTTCTTTTTGCACATTGTTTTCCTTTTTCATCCCATCAAATTTCATCACAAACTTTTCCCAGATATATGTATATAAATAATATAATGATAAATAAATATATATTACTTTTAATATGTATTTAATAGCAGGGATGCTTATCTGTGACCGCTGGTTCCATGGCGTCTTTACACGGCAATCATCAGGCTGTGTCTTTGTTATTAAAACATAGATTTACACATGCTCTGTCATTGATATTAAGCCTTTTTTCATTATGAATATACCAACCCATAACTATATATATTCATATATATCTATACATTACAACAGTATACCTTGATGGGTTAGCGGCAGACAAAATGCAGCTGATAATTGCCATGTACAGACAGCATGAAATCAATGGTCGCAGATAAGCGACCACAGGTTTCATGCTAGTGGATGCTTATCTTTGACCATGGGTTTCATGCCATCTTTACACAGCAATCATTAGGCTGATGATTGTCATTTAAAGCCAGCATGAAACCAGTGGTCACAGATAAGCATCAAAGCTATTAAATATATATAAAAACTAATATATGTTTATTTATTATTATATTATATTATATTATAGCTCTATCACAGATAATGAGCACTCTCCAAATCATTCCACATTCGGTCTTCCACTAATCCACCAAGTGCGATAGTGACAATCATATACTGTTTTGATATATATATATATATATATAGTTATGAGGGTTGCTATATCTATAAAGAAAAAGGGTTCAGTATCAGTAATAGAGCATATGTATATCTATGTTTTAATAGCAAAGACACAGTCAACATCCATGCTGGCAGTCAGTTTTTCACCTATGTGATCATCAAACCAAGTGGCTCCCTCAAGGAGGGTATCCTTTTAAATACTGCTGTGTTGTGCATGATAGGAAGGGTAATCTCTTTTTGGGAGTATTCTTAGAAATTAAAAAGAAGATACAAACAAATAAATAAAAATAATGAAACTAAATTAAATGCAATAGAATAAATAAATTAACAAATCCCAAAATTAATATAACCATCAAAATAAACCAGAACACCCTTCCCAGAATCCCCAACAAACTAAATTCTACTTTCCATCATAAGGCAAACTGTAAATCTGAACAACTTTGACTCTTCTTAAAAATTGACCTAGTGTCACATCCTGATTGTGGCAGAGGGCTTGGGTAAATAGATACACCAACATAAGATTCTGTTTAATGTGGACATTACTGACTTTCAAAGATTCATGAAGCTATTTTCAAAATTTTTGAATACATTTAGAATTGATTAAAAACAAAAAGACGAAAGCAGAGTTCAGATCTCAGCTATATATTACTAAAAATCTTTCCCTTTCATTCTTTTGTTTAAATATATATATATATATATATATATATATATATATATATATATATATATATATTCAAGCAAGTTTTGTTAAAGACAATGGAACACTGTTTATTATTTTTAATTTCATTTTATCAAGACTCCTTGTTATGAATCAAATTATTATCTCTCCGGCTATGGGTAAATAGTAAAGCAGACTGGGTTCTGTAGCCTTGGTAAGACAACTAATCCAAGAGAAGAAAATCAGCTGGAATTCACTTATAAAAATGACCTTGTATTACATTATGCCCTTGGTAGAAGATTGGATAAATACAACCACATAAACTACAAATGTCTGTATGACAAAGTTATTATACAGAGAGTTTCAGAAAAATTGATACAATTTTGCAGTCAAATAATTTGACAAATTCTCATTCAAATAATGTAAAATTTGAATAACATTCATAAAAATAACACCAAATTTCCTATTTAATGTTTTACATTTTTTTTTCCTTTTCAGATATAGAAATACCATTCTCTAGAAAAGAAAAAGAAAAATATTTACACATTAAACTTTGAATTTTGAGTTGATTTTACACATGAAACTTGAGATCATTTGAATGAGAATTGGTCAAGTTATTAGAGTTCAAAATGATATAATTTTTTCAGAAACACTCTATTCTTTTTCTATATTTCTGTTTCTGCTGTATGTTATGTCTCACTTTTGTAGAAGTGATGAGCAGAGTGATTTGAATTACAAAGCAACTCGGATGAAGGATAATGCTATTCAAAGTTATTAATAATCAACTATTTGGGTTTGTTATTCTTAAGAACAGAAATTCTGATAATTTTTTCCCAAAAATGAATAATGCTCAAACAATATCATAAATCAATCAATAATATAACAAAAATAAAACCAGTGATAATGGTTCCATAATATTAGGATTCTTTTATTTTGGAATAAAAGTTTCTAATATAATTTTGATATAAATACAACATTTTAATATTTGAGGTTTTCTCCTTCTCCGACAAAGTTTTGGTTTATTTCTTAGCAAAATATCTACAATTACCTTAAAGATGAAACTTAAAAAGTGAGTTTTGTTTAATATCTGTTATTAAAACAAAACCCAATTAAAGCAAAAATATAATTAAAATATGTTTTCTTTGTTATTTTTTTGTGGTAAGAAAAAAATATTGATAGAAAATCAATCACAATTGATTAACTAATTAAACCCGGAGATGAAAAAATCTGCTATCTGAAGAAAAGAAATAATTTAAAATCCATGGTTTGCTCAAGGGAAAAACATGATCATTGTTTTAGATTATCTGCTCTCAGGAAATTTACCAAACTTTATTATAAAAAGTCTTCTTTTTTCTTTTAAAAAAAGTTGTAGTTTTTTATCTTTTAGTGATGGAAGAACTAATGAGTTGTAACATTTTCATCATTTAAAATAAAGAAATAATTTCCAGTTCAGCAAATAAAAAAAACATGTAAATTTCATTATAAAATAGCCAAATAAAAACATAAAAAAAAGAAAATTTCCTTAATGAGAAGATTATGTGTGTGTGTGTGTGTGTGTGTGTGTGTGTGTGTGTGTGTGTGTGCATTGGGCTTTGTAGAGATTGGAAATAAGACTCATCACTTTTTTGCAGTTATGACTACTCGGAAGATGTGCCCAAGTTCTTACAGACCTACTCCTTTTCTATAAACCATTGTGTTATGCCAGAAAGATGCCCTTTTTTTCAAAATTTCTATTGATAAAAAATAGGATAGTGAATATATATTATTGAAAGTGTAACTGAGTTAGGAAAATGATATTGATAATTAAAAAATTATAAAGTTCATTTGCCATTCTTGTTAGAAAACAGTTATCTGACTCCTTAGAGACTTGAGTTTTAATTCCTTGTAAACAGAGACAAAACAAATCTTATTATATTTATTCTATACATCTTTGAAATGAGTTGATGCCTTTCTGACATAAAAATTTACCTTTTCTAAGTTGCTTGCTTTTTTTTTAAGCAATCATCAAAACGAAATTAACATTGCCTTGTTCTATTTAAGATTTTTGCTTGTTTTGTATCACAATTACTTTTGCAACATTGGCCACAATAGAATATAGGGTATTAAGGTAATTGTTTGGTAATGGAAATGAATCACCAACACAACTGTTTCTTTCTACTCATTCTGTTTTTTAGACAACATTAGAGAGAGGATGCAAAAAATTCAGATTACTTGTGACAACCAGCGGAAATTTAGTATTTTCCATAGGATGACCAAGATACTCTCATGGAATGTACCCAAACAAGGTTTATTTTTTAACCTAGTCCATGGTGGGTGTCCTCGTGGTGTAATAGTTAAAGTGGTGGACTGCGGAATTGTAGTACGCGAGTTTATACTCCAGTCGCGCTATTACGTTCACTTTCGGGCAAATACCCTTGGGAAAGGTATGAACCCCCTTATCCTCCCAGCTATGGGTTAAATAGTACCACTGCTGTTCTTTTAGGAGAATGGCTTTGGCATTAAATAACCTAAAACGAGTTGATATGCCATTAAACAAAGAAACCAAACCAAACCTTAACCTAGTCCACCATCAGTCAACACACTTCTTCCATCATTGTTGTAGTGCTTGAATCCTAATGAAAAAAAGTCATCAGCAGCAGATATAATGTCTGCTAATGAAACTTTCAGCCCTCCCTTGTAATTCTATACAATACAAAGCAATGTTTTTACACTCCTAAAGCCTTGATTTTATGAATGCAGTTTACTTACTAGTAAGCCAAAATAGGATAGATTAAAATTTTATCTAATCGATAAAATAATACATCCAACACTAATTATATATGGATTCATTTTATGCATGCTTGGTTTTTGTTGTAGCAAATGGAATGTGCAATTTAAGTTCTTGGAGAAGGAAATTTTTAAATTCAAACCAGCAGTTCTCCACAGAAAATTTGACTTTGTGTCACATCTTGCACTCAAGCATTTTATGTGATGCTATTAGTCTAGTGGCCATAGTGTAATCAGAGGTAACAGTATTCAACATTTGAAATGAAAGCATCATCCTCTAGGTTCCTTTAAGCATCCATTCCTTTATAATATAACATTTTCTTATAACTAGCATATCTCCTGTATAAATTTTATATGCATGTGAGGAATGAGGATGAAGTTTTTTCCTTCTATATTTCTGAACAAGTCTAGGATAATATTTTCATTTGCTTGATAGATTTCATGAGAATGTGAGAAATTCACATAAACTTTGGCCAGCAATCATTGTTAACTGCCAAAATTCTCAGTGATGATGTCAAGCATTCACCCAGAAAATTTCTAAGACTGCTATCTTGCTTGAAACTGATTTATTTCCAATCCATCTGCTCACTTGATGGTCACTGAATAAGGATCAAAGAGTTACAATACAAATCAACCAAAATTACATGAAAGAAATACAAGTTAAAATTAAGTTATCTTAACAAACAAATTAAAAAATCTCTCCATATTCTTTTACATTGAAAAGTTCATGACACCTTAAAATTATGTCCCTTTTTTTTTAAGTTTAAGATAATTATAGAAAATGTGAATAGCTATTTTTCAAAGAAAATAAAAGGGATAAGGTCATCTTTCTTTTTTGGAAATTTTTTCAAAAATAATTTGAAAAAATAAGAAATATCATAAAATGAATGTAACCTTTTCTATTGATATTCTTAGAAAATATCTTTTGGCAGAAAACAATTATTTAATTCCTGAGAGACTTAGTTTTTAATTTATTGTTTTCAAAAATAGAAGCAATAGATAAATATATTCACACTATGCAACATATTTAAAATGTTCTGATGATATTCCAAGATGCAACTGCATCTTTTTCAAGTCTCTTGGCTTTTGGGATTTTTTTAAAGAAATGTCAAATTACAATTTACATCACATTGTTCTGTTTGTGACATTTGCTTGTTTTTCATCATAATTACATTTTTGAGCTTCCATACTGGGTCACAAAAGAATCACAGACATATTTTTGATGATGACCAAATTCTAACCAAGAAAAGCATTATCTAAGAATGGTTTGGCTTTGTAAACAAGATTAGGAGTGGTTCCTATGAACATTAAAGATTCAGAGAGATCTGTATAGAAAAAGCATGTTTTTCTGCAGTGGTTGTGGAAAGAGATATGGAAACTAAAGTGACTGCTGATTTTCACTTCTGCTCTCATTGTGGAAGTTACTTTTGAAAAAGAGATTGCATGATAGACCTTTTTTCAACTAGGGATTGTACTTTGAGTTCAGAAATAAACCAGGTGTGAAAGCCTACAATATGGTCAGGCTAAAAAACTGTTGATTTCAGAAAAGGTAAGGGTCCTTTTTTAAATTCTCTTTTGACTAATATTTCTTTTATCTTTATTTCACGTGCTTTATTTAGAGTAACGGTATTATCAGCTTGGATTTTGATTTGTTGAGGTAATATGATCAAATTTTATCATTTTTGACAAATATTTTTAATCTTGATTTCTATTGCTTTCTTTAAACAAGTAGTATTAGTAGTAATATTTTCTTCAGTTTTTATAATTATTATTTGAAGCATCATCATCTATTTCTAATTTTGGATTTGTATGTCTTTCACCTAAATTTGCACTGATTTATTTACCCTTAGGAATATATATATATATATATATATATATATATATATATATATATATATATATATATATGTGTGTGTGTGTGTGTGTTTGTGTGTGTGTGTGTGTGTGTGTATCAATGAAACTATGGATATTAATTATGCATGCATATAAAAATAATCTTTTATCTCCATGCTTCTGTCTATCACTAATGAGTCTTTTGCTGCACTGTTTCAATGCTAATGGCTATGATGGAATTGATAACTTGTATTAGTGATGAATTCACTCCATGGTATATTTAGGATGTAAATATGGCAACATAGATTAAAGTGTTTAACAGTGTGTAAATGATTTTATATTCTTAAATATTTACCCTAGCCCTCTTCTCAATGTCAATTTCTAAGCAAAGTAAAGTGGTTTGAATTCAAGATTTTTTTTTTCTTGAATGGTTATTTAAGCAAGGCTAAAGGAAGTAAAGTTGGCAACCGTTGCCGAGTGTCACCCGAAGGCTCTCTTTTTAATAGCTACCATACCGAGGTGTAGGGGAGGGTGTTATTCCATTCCCTGGATTACTCCACTTTACCCTTGATCCTTACCATAGAAAGCTGAGTATTAAGCAAGGCAGCATCAAGTACCATTTTTTGAGTCTTTGGTATGACTCGACCTTGGATTGAACCCCAGTCTTTCGGACCAGTGGTCCTGTAAGCAAGCTTAAAGAACCCAATCTTTGTTACTCTTTATCCGAAAAACAGGTGGATTCTTGCCTTTCCTAAAGGAATTAGTGCAAAGTGAAATACAAACAGCCTAGTCCATGATTTGAATTCAGGCTGCTGATTCCATTTCCCATTACCATAAATACTGACACCTCCTAGAATATTGATGTATTGAGTCAATGAATCATGGAAAATATCTAATATATAACTTTTAATCAAAGACTGATTGTTATTATCGTTTAACTTAACTGTATAATAGAGAGAAAGAATTTAATTTTCAGGATAAAGTTAAGTAATTTCTCATAAAATGACTGTTTTTATTTAACTCAGGTATTGTCTTTATTTGACTATATTTTGTGCGATAATATATCATTATTTTCCAAGAAAAATCTGAGTCAGCTGTGTTCATCATGACATTTACCTTTTCAAATAAATCAAAGACTTTGTTTACTCAAAACTTTCATTTTATATAGACATATAAATTGGCCATTATTCCTCTTTCTACAGAGTCTATTTTTAAACATAGGCTAAAATAAGATTTTTCTTATTATTTATAACTATATGAACTTTTATGAACAAAAAGAAACTTCAATAAAATTGAAAGCACTCAGCTAAATTCAAAGACATACGTTGCATTAAAAAAATTAACTAGACTGAAGCTGTATTCACCAAAACAAAAATGAACAATGAATGAAACATTCATTTTCTTCAAAATAGTCCCCTTGGCATTCAAAGCACATATATGAGCCTATTTTCCATTAGTCAAAGTAATCCTGAAACTTCTAATTTGATATGTTTTGAAACTGTACAGTTGTATTTTTCAATGTTCTCCATATTTTCAAATCTTATTCTTCAAATGAACAAATCAAACAGAATTAGGTTCAATGATTATGAAGAATGCTGCGCTTGCACAATTCTGTTTCTAACTGAAAATTGTTAATCAAAAAGGATTGGGAATTAACACTGACTCACTTGAAAAATCAGTATAACAAGGGAAGCATTAGAAGAGGACTCATAAAGATCTTTACTTATAGCACTGACTACCATCTGCAAGTAATGCATGCTATTTAATGGTAAAAATGATGACAGACAATCTTCCACAGTATCTCTCCTTTAGAGAAAAACATAGAATAATTTCTAAGTGGATGAGACAGTATTATTAAACCCAGGCTCAAGCAGAAATTAATTCTCATCTTATTAGTTAAACCATCCCCTGCAATGTCTCTGGTAGAGCTTTCTAGTTCACTTGTGACCTTATCTGTTTGGATCTTTTTAATCTTTTATCTACAAAGCTAAAGCCAACAATATAAACTACACATTTTCATAGAAAAGGATTTTTTCCTGCCCTCTGTACAATAACTAAGATGTGTAGATATTTAAATGAAAGAGTAAAAATAATGAGACAGAAAGTAAAGTCTCCAATTATAGAAAGATGCTGTTTCATGTTTAACCTTATCAAATGAAGAAAACAATTTTTAAGGCCACATATTCTTTGAAAATAACACATGCTAGCAACTTGTGACATCAAAGCTCCTGAGTAAAAAAACTCACATTACACAGATGCTGGACAATATTAATTTCAGTTGTTACCAAAGCTAAACAGAGTTGGCCTATTGTAGATCTCTGACACTGTAAATGGTTGGTCAAATGAACAAAGATCTGTTCTTTGAAGAGACCATCAAAGTCAGCTAAATCCAGGATCATATTTCCTGAACTGTTCTTTGGCAGATCGAAGAGAGCTAGAAATAATTCTTTTTGCAAAGGAATGTATAATTGCAATTGCAGATAGAATGCATCATCAGTGCTGGTAGATATGAGCATTTTAGTAAATGAAACATTCTTTTCTCCTTCATTAGCTGAATGTGTTGTCAGAACATAATGAAGATCCTTTTGATTGATTCTGGTCAACTTGGTGAACCAACTGATATTTTATAACATAACAGTATCTCTAAGTGAGTGGGTTATTGATGACTCTATTCTATACAATAGTAAAGTTAATATGATTATTTTTCTTCCCATAATAGTTTTAAAACGATCTTCATCTTTGTTTTTTCCTTTCAACACATTTTTACCTTGCTATTTCTTAATGTTTATTCAATAAAAATTCTGTCAAAGACTGGAATTTATACTGGTTTTGTTTATTTTTTTGATGGCATATCAACCCCTAAATGATTATTTAATACTGAAACTTGATTCATTTCTAAATGATTAAATACAGTCATGATAAGATTTTCAATGGTCCACAGCATTTTTGAAAAAAATATCACTTTTTTCTTTGTCTATAATTATTTGTTTGCACACGGTTATATCATTTGAAGTAACTGATAATATCAAATAACTTTCAAAAATATCTATTTAAGCTATTAATGACCCTAATAAGTATAGATGCCAAGATCAGATTTTTAAGCAACTTTATGGTTTGAATTAACTATATCTATTTAATAATAATTATTTGTTTGCATACAATTATGTAATTTTATACTAATAAATTCATACTAATAAATTGCACAAAGTTATATGCCATCAGGCATTCATATCTAATACAAATAATTTCTAAAAAGGCCTATTTAACCTGTAGATGAGACCCTCACAGGTACAACTACTTCAGGACATAATGAACTTGGAAGTATGGCAATGAAGCCTTACTTCAGGCTTCCCAGAGTCTCAACTCTGGAAAATTTTTGTACCATATACAGGACACCTGAATTAATATCAATCCATTAGCTGTTGTCTACTATGTCAGGTTACAGAAAAACTGAATTTTATTTATTTTTCATATATCATTTTGTTTTGAGTCTATTTTACTGAGTTCTGTAAATTTTTTTTTGATTATTGGCTCATACATGAAATTATTATCAACACTTGGTTTAATTATGGTATTTTCATAATTATTATATAAAACAGTTCTTTTAGTTTTGATATTTTCAAATGCGAATTAGAAGGTGAAGAGATTGGTTTGTAGTATTTTACTTAAATATGAATCAAAACTATTCTCAAAATCTCAGACATTAATAATTGTATTAAGAATATTTTCTACATTTAAATTTTTTTGTCCACATAAGGTAACCTATATTTCATTACAATATACAGATAACATAAAGGTAACCAAAATTTAAAGGTTGCTCTCTGTTCATTAAAAAAAAAATTTCTATGTAGAAAAATTAACAAAATGCATGCTTTTAAAATGAGCTAAAATCAAACATGCTCTGCATGAGTGCACTAATAATTTGGTTTGATGAATATTGATTATTGTATTTCATTTTGTTTAGTAACATCATTAGTTAAGTTCTTCTTTTAAAAATATCAAAACTTCTTTATAGAATTAGTTCATCCATAAAGTTTCCATCTTGCAATTTTCATAGATACATATGCACAAATATATAAAAAATTCTACAAAACAGCTGTTTTCATTTTACACATATATGCACATTTACTTTTGTTAGACTTGCAAGAATTATGTTCTCTTCATTTATTAAAAAAATTGAAAAAAAATTCTTCTGTAAATCCTTATATATTCAAATGCATCCCCTTTTTATCATCAATGAAGTGACAAAATGAGTTCCAAATCAATTGATTTTGTGAAATCCGATGAATCTAATAATCTGTACAATGACACCATCAAAAAGACAAGGAAACAGCAAACACATCAGCAATCAAATAGTCATTTTTAAGGCACAAATGAAACAGGCAAGGTTCTATTCAAATCTTAAAACTGAATAAAAAAATAATTTACATTGTTTTATCTTTTTATTTGTTGCAGTGTCTTTTGTTTTTTCCTACCCATGTTTGATTCATCTGTTTGTAAATTTAAATTTTTAATTCACTTCGCAAATCATTTTATTTCTATTTTCATTTTGTTTTTCATAAAACACATTTGATTTGATTGGCAACATCTTAATGCAAAAGAAAAATTCATACAATTGGCATTAAAAGTGAAATCAACATGGCTTTAGAGTACATGAGGTGTGATTGTATTACAATATTATATGATTACATTCACACAGAAAGAAAAACAAAGCCAAAATTTTATAAATCCCTCTCTCTTATAAAGAGAACTACACCACAGAGATTTTCTTTCATAAGCACAAAAAAGTATGGGCTTGTTGATAACAAAAGATTTTTATAAGAAAATAATATATTGATATACATGTAAAAAAGTTATGCATTTGATGTAGTGAGTAGACATTCTGTTCTGTTTTGGTGTCAGTCTTTATTTAATTATATAAATATATATTTATGTACAGATGTCTTTTGTTTTTACTGACCATATATGTGTAATACTTATGTACTTATATCTTTTTAGAATTATAGAAATACAAAAGTACATTTTTCTATACACACGTAATTATACATTTTGATTAAAATAGGTTTTGTCATTTTTTTGTCAATCATAATTCAGCAATCACATGAAATGGTTTCAAATTTTGTTTGGTTTTGTGCATTACAAAACAAAGGACACTGACTTTTATATAAATTATGAAGAAAGACAGAGACATGGAGAATGCAAGAGTAGCTAGGAAAAAGATGAATGCAGTTTATAAACACCAAACTTCAAAAAAGTGAAATTGAACTAGTTTGATCTAGCTATTTGTTTAATTTTCAAACTTGAGGTTATATTTCAGTGTATATCTTTAGTAAAAGATAAATGCCTAGATAGAATAAATGAATGGAGAAAAAAAAAATTTCCACCAGCAAATCTTTCTGAATCCATTTAATTTTGACATAGGCTGATACTGGATTTACAGATTGAAACACATGACAACAAATCCAACAATTTCCCTTTCTGCATCAAGAGGAAAAACAGTATATATTTTGTTTTGTTTTTGATGTTGCTAAAACCAAAGTTGCAAGAATACACTGAGAGATTATCTCATATGTTAATTATATTTGTTATTTCCAACAGGTCGATTTCCTTATAACAAAAATCATATCTAAACTAAAATGTCAGGTAGGTTAATTGGTTTATGGCATATCAATCCACTTTGGGTTATTTAATGGTTGTCTGTGTTTTTTACAAACAAATGCATGGTTTCAAGTAACTAATGATTATTGTAATTTCTAACCAATTAAAGTTTTAAGTAACTATTCTTAATACAAATAATTTATGCACAGTTATATTGTTTTAATCAAATCACAATAATTGGTACAGAATTATAGGAGTTTATGCATTCCTATTAAATAATATTACTTCTTAAATGGATCTGTTTGATCCATCATCATCATCATATCGCGCTGGTAGCACGGATATCCCTGACCCTCTCTCGCCACTCCTCCCAATCGTTCATCGCCCTAGGTAGGTCTTCAGGACAACATCCTGTATCCTCACATAGCTGCTGAATGTACGTTCGAGCTGGTCGTCCTGCTTTTGCGCGGCCATGTGTGGGGATCCATAAGAGTACATCTCTTATGAGTTCATCTCTGCTTCTCCAGCAGTGTCCTGCATGTCTGGTTCGTCTAACTTGGATAGTTTTCGTGATAGGGGGTAGGTGGCCGTACAGTTGGTGTCTTGTGGGGTGTTGCTGCCAGGACTTGTTCAGGATTGCACGCAGCATTCTTGTGTAATTGCCATCTAGCTTCTTCTCCAGCCGTTTTGTTAGCGTCCATGTAGTGCATCCATATAGCAGTATCGATGTGACCGCTGCCTGGAAGAAACTGCGTTTCATTTTATCGGTTAGGTCTGATTTCCATATAATCGATAGCCTATTGATAGCTGTCCATGCTTTCGTTAACCTCGTTTCGATGTCCTTTTCGGTTAATTCGACGCTGCTTCCTAGGTACGTGAATTTGTCTACTAGTTTAAGTGGGGTTCCTTTTAGAGTGGAGATGTCCCCCGTTTGGTTATAGCACATATATTCCGTTTTGTGTGCATTAACATAGAGGCCTATGCTTGCTGCTGCTCGTTCCAAACTATGCAGAAGTTTTTCGGCTTGGTCAGGTGTATTTGCCAGTATCGCTATGTCATCGGCGTAGTCGGCATCGGTAATTGTTGTTGCGGGGTACCTTTTGCTTCTTTTCTTCGTCAGTTCGAAGCCATTCTCTTTGATTTTGTCGATCGATGTTCTAAGTACGTAGTCTAGACAAATGATAAAGAGGTACGGGGCCAGCGTGTCCCCTTGTAGTACTCCTGCTACAATGTCAAAGTATTCTGTGTCTCCATCCGGTGATCGTACTTTTACTTTAGTGTTTCTATAGAGAATCGTTATTGCTGATACGGTTTCTTTAGGTATGCCGTACGCTAGTAGGATTTGTTCCATCTTTCCTCTGTGAATAGAGTCGAAAGCCTTGGTAAAGTCGACAAATATTAATGTCGCTTGTAGGTTCTTTGCCCGTACACCTTCGAGGATTCCGCGGATGGTTAATATTTGTGAGGTCATGGATCTATTTCTTCAGAAGCCATTTTGTTTTTTTCTAAGTATGTTGTCGATTTTGGGTTCTATTCGGTTTCGTATTAGGGCGTTGTAGATTTTGGCAGCTATGGATGTAAGTGTTATGCCTCGGTAGTTTTTGGCTAATCCGAGGTCCCCCTTTTTAGGGAAGGGGAGTATGCATCCCTTCATCCATCTATCTATCGGATTTTGATTGTATACTGCGTTGCAGTGTCGGAGCAGTATGTCGTCGAATTGTCTGGTCTTCCATACTTCTGGGGGAATTTCGTCCAGCCCTGCAGCTTTCTTATTTTTAATTTTTCTGAGAACCGAGTCGAGTTCTTCTTGTGTGAACGGTCCTAGTTTAATGTCTAATTGTTTGCTAATTATTCTGGTGATTGGTTCATGCGTTATTTTTGGTGGGTTTCCAAGTAAGTTTTCGAAGTGCTGTTTCCACAGTTTTATTCTTTCTTGTTGGCTTGCTGCTTTAAGTTTTGCTTTGGCTGTGTTCTTTCTTCTGCTCACTTCGTTTATTGTTTGCCAGGCTATTCTAGATTGTCTATCTTCCACCGAGTCTCTAATCTTATCTATCTGATTTTGAATGTATTCTGTCTGTTCCTTTATATATATGCCTGCTAATTGATATTGTGCCGTTTTTAGTTTTAAGGCATTTGTGTTTGTTGGGTTTTTTCGATAGGTTTTGGAGGCTGTTTTCACTAGTGCACGTTTTTCTCTCACCGCTAAAGTTTCCCATGGGACTCTATATTTAGTTTTAATTTTTGTTGGAATGTATTTTGCTGCTGCCTCGAGGTGTGCATTGACGAAATTTTCGTATTCGTCGTTTGGTGTACTTTTTTCCGTCTTTTCTTGTAGTGTTTCGAATCTGTTTCTTAATTCTAATACGTATTTATCTCTTACATCTTTGTTGTTTAATAGGGCCCAGTCATAGTGTTTGGTGGTCGCTGTTCGTTTGTTGTTTTTTCGTAGGCTTAACCGTATTTTCGCTGTGACTATTCGGTGATCGGTGGACACACCCTCAAAAGAGGAGTATGCCTCGCAATTCAGTGCACTATTTTTCCATTTCTTGTTTATAAGGACGTAGTCTATCTGAGCTTTAGTATTGTTTGCGTACGTGTATGTCCATAGTTTGCCTTCTCTTTTTTGGTAGTTTGTATTGAGGCATGCTAATCTATTTTCTATCATGAAATCTGTTAGATGTTGCCCATTCCTATTTGACGTTTGATCCATAGATGAAACTGTAACAGATACAATGACTCTAAATCAAGATGGATCTGGTATATCAGAACAATAAACATAAAAAGTTAAAAAAGAATCAATTTTATGAGCACCTCTCTACCAATCACTAACTTATATTTTTCATATTGTGCTGATTAAATATATTGCTTTTTAAACCTTTTCTTTTTTATTGTGTAGTGGCTAATGAGCTGGACTAAGACATTGTTGATAGCAAATTCAATCTCCAATTGCATTAGTGAGTTTACTTTCAGACTTATACCCTTGAAAAAGATATAAATATTAGAGCGTTGGAGACTGGAGATCGCACTAGATCACCTTACTTGCTACCATAATAACGGAAGCCTATACTATCGTTGGAGCATATCTTTATTCAGTATTCACTAATCCTATGTTCTAGTCTACTAATAGTCTCTCTATTATATGTACTTTTTCCTGAGAATATATCTCTATTTCCTCCCATATCGTGGTCTGTCCTTTATTTAATATTACAAGTGTTCACTAACCAGAACGTAACAATGAACCTCCTTATCCCCTCCATCTCTGGGTTGAATAGTACCAATAATGTTCTTCTACAAGGATGACTTTAACATAAAATAACCCATAAAGTTTGATATTCCAGTAAACAAAGAAAGTAACAACACCTAACTTTTTTTGTCTGATATACAACAATTTCCCTCTCTTTCTTTTTAAAAATTTTCTGAGTTTTCAATTTGGAAGAACATACTTATATAATCTTATTCATTGTCCAGACAGCAATTAAAATGTTTCGAATACTCTCAATCCTAAGTTTAATTGACTATTGCCTTTCCAATGATTTTCTAATGATGTAAAAAAGGAGAAAGATGATTAAATAAAAAACAATTCTCTGGTAAATAATCAAGCTCAGAAAATAAATTATTGAACTTAATTTAAACTTGGATATTTTTCATATAATAATGCTGAACTCATTCCTATGCCAAGTAGTCTTTGAATCAATCTAGCAGAGTAAGAAAGCTGTTTGAGAGCCTAGAATACAAAATGTTTCAACTGCAATAGGCACAAAATGAAATCTATCTGAAAGCAACCAGTACCTAGCCAGTTCAGGATCCTCTGCCTTCCAGACAATGGGGGATAGATCAATTGTTGATTTAATTGCTACACTAAGACAAGGCATCACTGTAGGTAACATTTCATACCAGAAACTCGCTATCCAGTGTCTTGCTGTCCTCTTTATCTTATCCTGCTTGCTCTAGTAGTAAGGAAAAATCAACAGTGCCCAAAGCATACTTGATAACATCTAGAATTAAATGCTAAACAATTTGACTGGTGCTTAGGTGACATGACTGTGGGTGCAATCCAAATTTATCTGCCACAGACCTACAATAGTACTTGTGTTTCTCAAATATTCAGCGTCCAAGTCTCAATGAAATAATGATCTTTTTGCTATTATTGTAAACATTAATAGTTTACCAATTGCTTAGTTAGTACCCTATATCTATGGCCAATTTTAAAAAATGAATATTATTTAAGTCTGAGTATTGTCAAATCTTTTGCCAATTTTATCAGAGTTGGAATTAAATTCTTTAAATAGAATTAAAGTATTTAAAATTATGAAATATTTAAATGAAATTCATGCTAATATCAAATGTTCATGAAATTAGGTATATTTAAATATCTAACAAAAATCTAATTAAAAAAAGCAACATCAAAGAAAGCATCAAGAAATTTTGAAGACTCCACTCAGAATACATATTACTTTTTTCTTATACATTTTTAGAGTGCTTAGTATATGATAAATCTCTTATTATAGTATGTCCAATAATACTATATTATATTTATCAGTCTAACTAAGAAGAGACTGATTGACATGGTTTGCAATTTTCAAATAAATCTTAATTAAAAATCAAATATGTCCTAAGTCAGATTTATGAATATAATACAATATTACATGATCAGACACACACACACACACACACACACACACACACACACACACACACACACACACACACACACACACACACACACATATATATATATATATATATATATATATATATATATATATATATATATATATATATTCAGTGTATCACAAAAGTGAGTATTCCCCTCACATTTCAGGAGATATTTAAGTATATCTCTTCATGGGACAACACTGACAAAATGATACTTTCACACTATGAAAAGTAGTCTGTGTGCAGCTTTTCCCCTCAAAATAACTCAAGATATAGCCATTAAAAGCTAAACCCCTGCCAACAAAAGTGAGTACTCCCCTAAGAAACTATACCCCTAAATGTCCAAATTGAGAACTGCTTGTCATTTTCCCTTGAAAATGTCATGTGACTCATTAGTGTTACTAGGCCCATGTGTGCATAGGAAGCAGGTGTGTTCAAATTTCTAGCGCAACTCTCACACTCTCTCATACTGGTCACTGAAAGTTCCAACATGGCACCACATGGCAAAGAACTGTCTGAGGATCTTAAAAGACGTATTGTTGCACTACATGAAGATGGCCAAGGCTACAAGAAGATTTCCAACACCCTGAAACTGAGCTGCAGCACAGTGGCTAAGGTCATCCAGCATTGTAAAAGAGCGGGGTCCACTCAGAACAGGCCTCGGGTAGGTTGTCCAAAGAATCTGAGTGCACGTGCTGAGTGTCACATCCAAATGCTTTGTTTGAAAGATCGACGTAGGAGTGCTGTCAGCATTGCTGCAGCGATTCAAGAGGTGGGGGGGGTCAGCCTGTTAGTTCTCAGACCATATGGCGCACTCTACATCAAATTGGTGTGCATGGCTGTCACCCCAGGAGGAAGCCTCTTCTTAAGACAATACATGAGAAAGTTCACAAACAGTTTGCTGAAGACATGTCAACAAAGCACATGGATTACTGGAACCATGTCCTATGGTCTGATGAGATGAAGATTAATTTGTTTTGTTCCAATGGCTTCAAGCATGTGTGGCGGCGGCCAGGTGAGGAGTACAAAGATAAGTGTGTCATGCCTACTATCAAGCTTGGTGGCAGGAATGTTATGGTCTGGGGCTGCATGAGTGCTGCAGGTGTTGGAGAGTTATATTTCACTGAGGGAAACATGAACTCCAACATGTACTGTGAAATACTGCAGCAGAGCATGATCTCCTCCCTCCAGAAACTGGGTCGCACGGCAGTGTTCCAGTATGACAATGACCCCAAACACACCTCCAAGACAACCACTGCTTTACTAAAGAGGCTGAGGGTAAAGATGATGGACTGGCCAAGCATGTCTCCAGACTTGAACCCAATAGAACATCTTTGGGGGATCCTCAAGCGGAGGTGCGCAAAGTCTCAAATATCCGCCAGCTCCACGACATCGTCATGGAGGAGTGGAAGAACATTCCAGTGGCTACCTGTGAAGCTCTGGTAAACTCCAAGCCCAGGAGAGTAAAGGCAGTTCTAGATAATGATGGTGGCCACACAAAATATTGACAGTTGACATGGTGTATGTTAATATTGACAACTTTCCCTAAGGGTGTACTCACTTTAGTTGGCAGGGCTTTAGCTTTTATTGGTGATATCTTGAGTTATTTTTGGGGGAAAATAGATTACCTCTGTTATATAAGCTGCACATAGACTACTTTTTATTGTGTAAAAGTGTCATTTTGTCAGTGTTGTCCCATGAAGAGATATACTTAAATATCTGCAGAAATGTGAGGGTTGTACTCATTTTTATGATACACTATATATATATATATTATATATATATATATATATATATATATATATATTATAAATCTTATTATATATATATATATATATATATATAGTAGTAAGATTTTTTGGGTTTTAACATTTTATATATATATATATATATATATAATATATATATATATCAAATGTTAAAACTAAAAATCTAATACTACTCAAGATTCATGAATGTTGATAGGCAGCAAAATGAATGGAATTATACATTCTGTTTTTCTCTCTCTCAATATATATATATATATATATATATATATTATATATATATATATATATATATAATACACGCACACATCATATTTGATTTATGCATAGTATAAAATCATTCATTTCATATCTGTCAAAATTCTGACTATGCCAAACTATTTTTGTAAAATTTTCCGATGAAATTTTTTTGCATATAAAACTGATAATTGTTTTAACTGTCCGACACAAAAAGTCTGCAGACTGATTAAAAGAGAAAAAATATGAAAACATCATTTTAGAGCTACAGTCATTTCGTCTGCAAATATGTATAAACATATAAGACTGAGATGTTATATATGTGACCCACAAACTCCTGGAAATTTGAACAGACTGATCCAATCACTTCTCCAGGAAATAAAAAATATATTTGATATCAATTTGTATTTCTTTGTATTGGCTATCTTGTGCATTAAGTCCACTGAAATTATATATACATATAATTTTCATTTAATGCTATGTTAACAGTTAAATTTTCAATACTTCTTTATAGACTATCTGTTCTAACAAACTATTTTAAAAACTTCCTAAAAAACAATTTCTTATTACAAAAACTATTCCGCTTGACAATAAGTTTAAGTTTCAACTAGTGAGAATGAGCAAAAAAATAAATAAATAGAAAGGAATATTTTTATTTGTCTCATAACTTTTGCTCATTTCTCTGTCTGTCTCTCTCTGTCTCTTGCAGTTTTATATATATATATATATTATATATATATATATATTATATATATATATATAGTCTCTAAGAATTATAAGCCACTGAGAAGGTTCTTTTTAGATCTTTTATTCTTTTTTTTAAACTGGTCTGTTCAAAGGGTGTCATTAAGATGTGATTTTTTTTACAGTGAAAGTTTAGTTTTTATATCTCATTAAAGTTTAAAATTTATATCCATGATCACTTCCTCTCTCTCTCTCTCTCTCTCTCTATATATTATATATATAATATAGTATATATAAAATGATTGTCTAGAAATGATGAGTTTGTAATTATTTAGACATAGAATATATGAGAAGTTTCATATGATTCTCCAGAAGAGCTTAATATATGGCTATTAATATATAGATGTATCAGAATATATAAAAAATCTTATCCAGAGCAAATATATCTGTAACATAAATAGAAAGAAAACTAAATTGACTGTCATTATGCTATTATGAATTTATTTCGACAAGCCAGCAGTGTAGCTTGCCTCTCAGATAGCTTTTTACAAATTGGAGAGATCCACAAATCTTGCTCATTAGAAAAAAAACCCAAAAAAACGAAATATATATATATATATATATATAGAGAGAGAGAGAGAGAGAGAGGATGAGAGAGAGAGAGAGAGAGAGAGAGAGAGAGAGAGAGAGAGAAAGAGAAACTGGAATGTTTTACAATTAATATCCTGACGAAAATAAAATCTAGTCCTATGAAAGGCTAATTGAATAAGAACCCAACTCAAACTTTATTTTGTTCACCTTGTAGAAAAAAATATTTTTGTTAAAAAAGATATTTAACCCAGTATGCATCTTTACACAAAACATAATTCAGCTATTTGAATATTAACTGAAACATTTACAAAGATACAAAGAAGACCAAACTGTATCAAGATAATTTCTACAAAATGAATCAATGAATGAATAGTGTGATTTTTTTCTGATTTTTTTTTGGCAAAATCAATTGGCTTTGGTGATTTTATTCCTTTTTTTTTAATGATAACTCATTTTGTATTTCATTTTTCTGTTGTATATACAAGGAGAAAAACCTTACATTCATGCATATGAATAAATATAACACAATTTTTGTCATGTTGAAATCTACCATTTAATGTACTTATGTATATTGATTGTATATAAATGGAAGATAATATTCAATAAGCATTTGTGTGCACGTTATTAACTTCATATATTTCCTCATACCCACACAAAAGTTTTATAAAGAAAACTGTAGCTCATTTTGATTCTTAAAGAAAATTAAGGGTTGATTTCAATGGTGAAGGTGAATGTATATTATGAAAATTCTATTTCAAATATATATATATATATAATATATATAACCATTAATCCAACAAAAATGGCATATCATAGTGAGATTTTTATTTGAGTATAACACTTAAAATATTCTTAGAAAATAATGCAATTTCTCACACAATATGCAAATGGCAATTTTGGGAGGTTTGAATTTGCGCTGGATGTTATTTTTTAATCACCCAAATTCTTGATGAATTGGATATAACAATGAAATTCTGCTTAGTAACATTTATTTCTTTTTACATTGA
Organism: Sepioteuthis lessoniana; assembly: GCA_963585895.1. Taxonomy (NCBI): domain Eukaryota; kingdom Metazoa; phylum Mollusca; class Cephalopoda; order Myopsida; family Loliginidae; genus Sepioteuthis; species Sepioteuthis lessoniana. Next base: position 223,525 of record CAUZXS010004827.1, read on the forward strand.
AGCACCAATGTCATCCTAGACTGCTGTTAAAACCGTACCAATGACTTCATGGCTCATATTGTCAACTTTAAAAGTATAAAGTTACTATAGAAAACCTAATTTATCCATGAGCTGTTTCATTCAATGAATATAAATGAAAAATTAAATATTAAGTTAACATTGGTTTCTACAATGCCATCTCTACTGGATACTAACTCACAGTTTTCTTAAAGAAAAATCTGATTTATTTCAGTTCCTTCAGAAAACTATAGTCAATTCACAAATTTACTTAATGAGAAATTAAGATCAATAATTACCTTCAGATTTCTGTTTTCTTTTCTGTGTGATTTGTTGATATTTCATTTCAATTTCAGGGCAATGTATAAGGGGATATAGAAAATTCTCAGGCCAAACACGAAGAAATGACCCAGAGATATAAAGTTCAACACACTTGTTACATTTTTCTCAAATTGCTTTAACTATTAAAAAGATAGCAATAGAATTTTGTTTAATTCTATACAAGTTTGTGTTGATGACAGATTACAACTGATTGGATTTAAAGTCTTTTTCAGATTTATAATTTTTAAGGAAGAGAAAAAAAATCACTTTCATATGAAGCAAAAAATGTTGTTTTCTGTTGTAGGTGACTCACCTATGACCAGAATAATGGAATTACCCAAAGAGAATATTAACCAAGAACTAAGCAGAGAGAGCAGCAGCAGCTGTAGTAAGCACCTTGCCTGTCTTGTGTACATTGAACCAAGGAGACCCTCCTCAGAGACTTGGATATATTTGTGTAGCACATCATAAACTCTGTGTTGAGTTATTTATTTATTGACTCCTAATAATCAGTTATAACATTTTCTAGGTTAACCTTTCTTGTTTCTTCTGTATTTGTTCCCTTACTAACAAGAAGATGCAAAAGGCAACAAATTTCTGAATTTTATTAATATTAATTGATACATATTTGTAATTTTCGAGAATGTAACAGTTTTCAAAAGCACCAAATTTTACAGCGACAATTTTCAAAGTTATGTTATGTTGAGACAGGAAGTGAGAGAGATGCTATATTAAACAGGAAATCTTACTCTTTTAGTCAAAAAGGATAAACACAAACATGCACACACACACACACACACACACACACACACATATATATATATAATGAGATAGACAGTTATTAACTGACTAAGATACATCAATAGACAGAGAGATGCTTGAATTGTATATTTTCTAACCTCTTTTGTCCAAGCTATATATATATATATATATATATATATATATATATATATATATTATATATATATATATTATATATATAAGACATTTATGAATGTAAAATATTGATACATATATATATTCTTAAATAATAAAACAGGATTAACCTTTATCCTTAACAATTCTCCAATCCAAGTAAAAGTATAGGAGTTTGATAGGGTAAGTTTGGAAGTTAATACATTTTTAGACACAGATAAAAATTATAGAAATTAGCCAAAAATTATATATATATATATAATATATATTATATATATATATATATATATATATATATATATGGATATAGATATAGATATATATTTGTCCTGTATATAGTTGCCATATTCAGAATAATTATGCCGGATAACTTAGTGTTTAGAAACTCCAAATCTCAATCCTTAACTTAAACCCTACCTGCCAATCAGATTAAAATTTTCTAAAATAAATCTGATTAAATGATTTATTGGTAGATTCTAAAAAAATCTCTGTTCTAACAATGACAAGTGACCCTAACTCAATTGTCTTATAGAATTTATATAGTTTCTACTTAATAAAGTTCTTTTTTCCTCTTCTGGGACTAAATCTAACAGTTAAGATAGAAGAAAGAAATAAAGCTATGTTTCTATTTCAAAGTGAGGAGTGTTTTTTTTTTCTGAATATTTATTGTGTGAAAAGTGAATTAATAGAATATACAAGCAAAACAAAGAATAGTTTAAAAACTAAAAGAAAATCTTGAAAAGCAAGAAGCGTTACAAAGAAAGTAATAAATGATACCAATAATAAACACTTCTTTGAGAGCATAAAACAATATGAATGATTAAGAAAACAAAAGAAAATCAATGAAAAATAACAACAGAAAAATAATGAAAATGTGGAAGACAAGGTAAATGTAATTGAGAAAAAAAAATGGTAAAAAAACACTGAATAACCAAAACAAAATTGGCTGTTTAGGATAATTCTTTTGATTCCATTGTAATATTGCGCCCAATCTTAATCTATTACCAAAAGTTGTATTCAATTATCAGCTATCTACATACTGCAATAAATTGCTATCTTCTTTTTTGGGTTTTTTTTTTCATAGAAGTTGGTAAGAATATGTCACCACAAAAAATTAAAATGAACACACAAAAACAAAAAATACAAAAAAAAAATAGTAAAGCAAAAAAAAAAAAAATCAATTGCTTTCTTTAACCAATAAACAATATTTAAGAAACACTACTTCCTTGACATTGAGTGTTAACATCTTTGCACTGATAGTGAATCTTAAAAGCTTCCAATTTTGTATCGTTTATAAAAATGGGAACAAAAAAGGAATGAAACTTTATCATTCTTGGTAAAAAATAACAAGCTCTGAGGATAAACTGATTGCATACCACTATTTCTGTCAAGAATAAAAGAGCAAGGTTATAAGAAATGAAAAGGTCATTGCAACATACATATACATCCATATCCCCACTCTACACATATACACACATAACTCCCCTCCGCACATATAAAACAAAAAAACAAAAAAAATCTCCCCATTTCCCCCAAAGACTGTGGTGGTTGTAGCAAAAATTCATTTGATCAGTAGATTTATGTTCTGTTAAAACATTGAAAAAAAAATGACAATGAAAAAAAATGACTGAGAAAAGAAAAAAATCTATTTTTATTGGTGACCCTCTTTCCTGTCTACTGAACCTAAGTCTCAAGAAATGAAAGAGCTTTAAAGAATTCAGTCTTAAAAAGACAAATGAAAATATCAGCAATATCAAAAAAACAAAAAACAAAAAAAATAAACTCTTCACATTGAAATCAAAAAGATTTAAAAAAAAGACAAACAAAATAAATACTGAGTGAACAGGCAAAAGAATTATGTGAGTCACATACATATTGTTTTTATTTATAGTTTTTGACTTAGGCTGTAATACCCTGCTTCATGTTCTGATTGCCAAAGTTAAGCGATGGGTAACCACTTAAAAATGCCAAATTCTCTGTATAAGACCATTTGGATCCTAATCCGTCTTTGCCATAAATAACCAACAACTGTTGACCAAACAATCAATCATTTCACCACTTTAAGAACAAATCTTCCATCAGACTCAAAAGATTTCTTTTAAAAGGTAAATAGAAAATAAAGCCACACACCAAACTTGTACAGTTATTTTACTGTGAGTCTTTATGCAGGGTGTTTCAGAAAAATTTTAATCAGTTTGTAATCTAATATCAATTCGTGTACAAATGATTTCAAATTTTAACGGCATGTGTAGAAACAACTCAAAATTCTGTTTAATGCTTTTTTTCTCTTCAGATAGAGAAATGGCATTCACTGGTAACAAAAAGGTGTTTAACCCTTTCATTATTTTGATAGCCACATGTGCTTTTCAGTGTTTCCTATGATAAGTTTTAGGGTAACACGTAGCTCTCAAACAACATTTAGAATAAAAGATAAAATCCTGAGAAAATATTTGAGTTGTCACCTCTAAATTGCTTTGAACAATATAAAGGTTAGAAATTAAATATAGAATTTTGAGTTGTTTCTACAAATGTAGTTAAAATTTGAGATCATTTGAATAAGAATTAGTCAAGTCAGATTATGGAATGATATAAATTTTTCTGAAACATTCTGCTGTATATCTCAAATGATATCATATTTTTTAACCCGCCCCCGACATAAAAGCTGATCAATAAGTCTGTAGCTTAACAAAATTCTAACTTGATTTTGATAAGAAATTTTCACTTGTTCTAGATAATCTACAGCAAAAAAAAAAACAATGGTTAAGTGCATTTGCAAGGAAGGAGATTATGCTGAAAAATAAATATTTCTTGCATAATATAATGCATGGTCTTCTCTTGAAATGAAATGCTGGCAGTTATCATCTTGTGGAGATTAGGTATGGAATAGGAAATAAATGTTTAGTAAAAAGTTTATCTAACTTTTATTTCTCTTACAAGATCTGAGAGAAACGTATAACTCAGTGGCAGCATGCTTATCATTAAATGGTTGATGGTAATATTGGCAGGGTCCTTTCCTTTAAGGATCCACTCCAAATAGGATATCTTGGAATGGAATCTTAGTTGCAACTCCTGAGTGTGGACAGAATATGAATTTGCTATTTTGAATTTATGTGGCTAACAATTTACTATTTTCCTTATGTGTAGCTAAAAAATCTTTTATGAAACCCTGAGGAATATATGAAGTCTGCTTGAGAACCACTGATTTAAATAGACATTGAAAACTTGATAAAATCAACCAAACTTAATATTTGTTAATGTCTTATGGTCATCTAATGCTGAAAGCACTGGTTCCTGTTAGATCACCAAAGTTAAACCTGTTTCGTACATAGATGAGTGACGACTTGGGAACAGCAGGTAGTGTAAGCAAAGCTTAGTAAATAATAACTTAATGTTTCTTAATCAATTATTGATTACCTATAACTGTGTGGGTGTGAGTAACTGAAATTTAAGCAAATACCTATTTCTGGCTTGAAGACAAAATGTAAAACTGTTCCATGTTAATATTTTACTAATTTTACCTAATCCTTTAAGTGCCATGTTTTATCACAACACTCTCAGTTCATATACTCTTTATTTCTGCTTTATTACTAGTTTCTCTTTATATCTTTTTTCACTTTTTATCTTAACATCCTGGTTTGATACACCTTTCTGCTTCCAAAGAAAATGACTCAAATTTGGAAATAATAATAAAAAAAGTAACTTTTAATCAGATTTGAACTCTCATCCTTCAGGGGTATCATCTTAAACACTTCAGCCATTCAATATGTAGTTAATTCTCTCCGATTTCTGGTAATAAAAATTCTTCAACTAAAAAATTTAAAAGATTTTATTTTATGTTCTTCTGCTCCTTTTGCAGATAATCAAAACAAGTGAATCAAGAAAGATTTTCTTACTGAATGAGCAGACCCCATCATCCCAGGAAAAGTCAGCCATTATTGAAATAGTGAGAGTTCTTGTAGATTCACCATTCTGTGACTGCTGATGCAGATCACATGAGCAGATCAATTTCCTATGATTGACTTTCATATCCAATGAAATGATTCTGTTTAAACATCAGATCCAGCAATCTGATGTTACCATAAATTATCAAGATAATGGCAGACTGACCTATCATGCACTTCTGCTAACCAATTCCTTGTGTTGAGCTGCCAAAGGTTTGAGTTCCTGTGATTTATAGTTTGTGATCTTATCTTGAAACACTGACAAGTGAAGCTCAAACTAAGGTTCAAATTAGAATAATTATTTGATAGAATTTAGATAATGGTGCCAATTTGTGAAAGTACCATTTTGAGTTTTGATATTAAAACTAAATATTCAGTCAAGAAATTATTAGAGATTTCTTGTCAATGGATAAATTCCATGTGAAATTATCAATCAAAATATTGTGATTGAGTAAAGTGAAAAATATCTTGATAGCAAGCAGATTAATTTTCAACTTTTATCAAATATCTTGTGCCAATAAAAATAAGACAAACATCCCAATGCAAAGATAATAATCCATATAAACCGATCGCTCGTAATGATGTCTTATCTTAGAATTAATGATTCAGATGCACAAATAAGCTGTTGTTTTATTTTATTTATTTTAAAAAGAATAAGCATTAAGATCTTGTTTTGTTCACCAAATCACAAAGTATAAATTTATTATGTGCTAAATAAACATTATAGAAAATATGAGAAAAATGGCAAACACTTTTCATACAGACAGATATAACATTTATAATTGAAGCTATTCTGACATCAATATTGAAATCTTCAAGAATATTTGGGTTAGTTATATTATTTAAATTTCTTAAAGGAACAATTGTCAATAATTATTTTTAACTGGTTTGTATTTTTCCAACTCTTTTGCAATGGGAATGAAGTGATACAAAGTCAGTTTTTAAGCAGAGTAAAACTGGTTTGAAATCAGGTGGATTCATGCCTTTACTAAAAGCATTTGTGCAAAGTGAAAAGTAAACCAGCCCATCCAGGATTTGAACTTGAATCACTGATTCCATTCTCAATGACAATAACTGATATGCTAAGACTGGTTATTTAAACTGGTATTAGGCTATTCATTAAAGGGAAAGAAATAATTAAATCTAAAATCAGACTTTATTTTCCTGACAACCTTATAATTCTAATGATAATGGAAAGATAATCTGTTAGTTGAGATAAAAAATATAGAAATGTTATAGTAAATCTTAAAATATCAAGATTTTCAATCATCTGATCACCAGCAAAGAGTAACTGATGTGAAAATTCATCTAAAAAATGACAAATATTACAAATACATTTTTTTCTTCCTGACAAATTTAAGTAACAGCAAGATTACCATTGGCACAAATACTACACACTTGTCGTAGGAGAAGAACATCAGGGAGTGATATTATAATGCTAGATTGTGATACTGCACCACAGATAGAAAATCCCACTATTTTTTACAGGAATTATGCTAGTTTTAACAAAATTAATAATAATAATAATAATAATAATAATAATAATAATAATAATAAAAATTTGTTGTGAAAATAATGAATCTATAATAATGAGCAGCTATTTTATCACAGGCACTGCATGACAAACTCTAGTGAGTGTACTGGGAATTGTGAGAAATTAAATACTACCATGGTATCATGTAGGGCTTTAATGTATTTTTAATGCAAAAACAATTCCCCCCAGATCTAGTGCCATTCTGCTCTGATCATCAAAGGAGCCATTTAATCAATAGATTCCAGTTAACAGGCAGCAGGCACTTACAAACGATTGGTAATGCCTCTCTGTCCAATACTACTAAGCAAGAGAAAAAAGTTCATCCAAACTATATAAAGAGAATCAATACAAAACTTTAATGATATGTACTATGAGAAAATTAGAGTATTTTATAAGCAAAATTCTCTAACTTTTTGAGCAATGTTTTTTTTAAAGCAAATTGAAATTGAAGCTATGTTAAAACATTTATTTTTGAAGCATCATATTATATATGTGTGTGTGTGTGTGTGTGTGTGTGTGTGTGTGTGTGTGTGTGTGTGTGTGTGTGTGTGTGTGTGTACTTATGATTAGAATTTTATACTAAAAGCATTTTTAATCTAAAACTTTTACAGTGCTCAATGAATGAAAATGCAGAGCAATATTTTGATATATTTCCGATTTAAAATAAAATATGAAACAGGATAAAAACTCAAAACTCAGAAGGTAACATTGCTAATCCTCAGGTAAGCTAGTATTCAACATGTTTGACTTTTTCCTTTCAGGTCAGATGTCTGACTTTTTCCTTTCAATGTGAAGTTCTGAGTTTTTATCCTGTTTTATACACCTTGATTCTGCACTAGGTTTGGGTTTTCTGTTAGACCTATCAAATATAGAAACAATTAAATCTGTGTAGATGCACTATAAAATTTCCTGTGTTGATTAACAAGATATCATCATTTGGTGGATTATGGCATTCCAGTAGTTCCTTAAGTAAAAATAAAAGAAAGCAAAAAGCTAAGTATGTGGAAAAGAGCATGCATTTTGAATGGAAATGAAACTTATAATGGATATTGTTGATTATATCTCATTTAACAAATAGAACTTTAAATGATGATCACATTTTGACCTTTTAAAAATTAAATACTGTTTTAAATCTTTCTAATGAAGAGAGACAAAACTAAAAGAAACTACCATCAGAAATGTTCTTTAAAAAAAAACAAAGAAATAACTTACTCCATTGAGATTTTGAATAGTTTTAAATCATAGGATTATTTAAAGTCTATAAAAAATATAATCAACACTTTTTGGAGAACTTAATCTTACTCATTTTTTCAATTTAGTAGACAGCTTTTATTAATGATCTGGTAAAACTTTAGAAAAGAAAAGAAAAAGACTTTTAAAAACTTGTCAAAAAAAGCAAAAAACAGCAGACTGCCTAGATAAATGTTTGTAATCTTTAAAAAGAAACTTTTGACCAATCATTTAAAAAAAGCCTCATGAGAAAAATTAAATGAAACCCATTATAAAATTCTTTTTTGAAAAAAGAGAAAAGCTAGAAATTAAAAGCTAACTTCACATATTTTCAAGTAAATTTAACCTTATATATCATCATCATCATCATATCGTGCTGGCAGCACGGATATCCCTGATCCTCTCTCGCCACTCCTCCCTATCGTTCATCGCCCTAGGTAGGTCTTCAGGACAACAACCTGTATCCTCACATAGCTGCTGAATGTACGTTCGTGCTGGTCGTCCTGCTTTTGCGCGGCCATGTGTGGGGATCCATAAGAGTACATCTCTTATGAGTTCATCTCTGCTTCTCCAGCAATGTCCTGCATGTCTGGTTCGTCTAACTTGAATAGTTTTCGTGATAGGGGGCAGGTGGCCGTACAGTTGGTGATACACACAAATTTTAAAAAATTCTTGTAGACTAAAGATAGCAGAATTTTATTATTTCTACTGCAATAATGATATTATTAGGAACTATTTATTAGCAAATTCTATATCATTGAAATTGTAACCAAAATTATAAATATGTTGCAGTTCTAAATCAAATGCACACAATACAAAAGTCTTTATAGAACATATTTTTGCAAACCAAACTTGATCCTTTTTCTTTGTTAGATATTCAATGATGTATATATATATATATATATATATATATATATACACACACACATATATATATTCAAATCTATATATGTATATTTTTATTAAAGGTAGGGAAGAGATATATAAATAGAACATTATATGTGAATGGGAGGGAGTGTTTATTAAAGCAATTTTTTAGGATTTACCATTTCAAAGAGACAAGCAACAAAAGCCAACATTTTCACAATGGGAATATAGATCTCTTTATTTATTTTTCAATCAAATTCATCATCTATTTATTCAAAAGCTAAAACCTTTTTTAAAATTTTTTTCACTTCGATGATTTTGCATGATACAAGGATTAGAGGCTTTTATGGTTGTATTTACTCATCTCTTTTGCCACAGGCAGGACATGACACAAGGTCAATTTTTAGGCTGAGTTGAGCTGGTTTCTTTCTTTCCAACTGGTTACCTTACCAAGGCTAAAGAGTACGAGTCTCCTTTAATATTTACCCATTGTTGGGTGAAAACAGATGGATTCATGCCTTTCCCAAAAACATTAACATATTTAGGGAAACACAGTCTTGTCCAGAATTTGGACTGGAGTTATCAGTTCTATTTCTTGCAATTATCCCTGTTAATCTAAGCCTCCTTGAGGCTTCTATGTTAGCTGAAAAAAGAAGTCACTGTTAACAGTTAACAGATAACAATACAGAATTTTGCGAGCTGATTTCCAAGGCTTGCAGGAAAAGAGCTCACAAGTGTAAAATGTCTAGCCATTTAACTTTGGATTTATACACAACAGAACTTAATCAATATCAAGATTAAAGATTCTTATATATTTGCCTCTTTAAGAGTGTCTATTGTAGATTGAGTTTGACTGTGCAAATCTCAAAAGCTGTGTCATGTGATTTAACCAGTGATAATGTGGCCTTTTGTTGCAAGTGTAAAAGTCTGATAAACTGGATGACCAAAATCAGTATAACAACTTTATTCAACCAACTTAGAAACAATGTTTATAAAGGGATATGATTTTCAATCAGAATATAAGTAAGCTAATGAGCTTTAAATTAACAACAGTTATTTACCTATTTACATTCATTCTGAAAAATATTTGATAATCAAAACCCATTATGCAAACTAGCTGATCTTAAAGATATCTGATGATTAGAATCATTTTTTACAGTGATTTATCTACTTTATATCAGAGAGAAAAATAAGAAAAAATTGCTTACAGCCGAGTTTTTACTTGGAGTCAAAAAGAAAAAAAAAGAGCAAAAAGCTTTTTTGGTTTCAAAATTTCCTTCTATTTATTCTTTATCCTTTTATCCTTATAATGAAATTCTCTTGACTGGACTCCCTATTTTGGGGTGCCTTTTGGGACTTTACATGAAATAATTTCTAATCATGTTACCTATACAACATAAGTGGTTTAAGAATGTCTGCAGCCTTAGGCAAAGGAAAAACAAACTTGAACTACAATTTCAATATTCCTGAAACTGAGAAAATCCAAGAAGAAGGGCAAAGTCCATTCCAAATTTACAGGATGAAATTCATTTCAGACAGATTTCATTGATGTGATGCCAAAATGTAGTTCGTGGACGATGTGACAGAATTTTCAAATAAGGTCAAAGCATTTGTCTTATGAATTACATAATAAAAGGGATTTTGATTGGCTTTGGATAGTTCAATGACATGTCAACCATTGTTGGATAGTTAAATGCCAAAGTCTGTCTTTTTACAAGCAATCATATTCTAATTATTATTCAATTGAATATTCCTATTTGAAGATAATCATTTGCAAACAATTACAGCTTTAAGTAATCATTATTAATACAAATAATTTTCTTACTGCTATATAATTTCAAGTATTCCTGCCTAATACTATTAATTCATATATAATTATGTGGTTAAACTCTTCCCATTCAATAATAATAATCATTTGATAGTACTCAGTAATATGGTTGCAAGCATTTAGATAATTACAAATATTTAAAATCACTAACTTTGAAATGAATACAATGAGTACCGTAACACCTGCTATCTTTATCTACCAAAGATATGTTCCAAGACATTCTAGCAGATGTCTGAAACTGCAGATAATATATCTAGTTTTTTTCTTAGTCATAAATACCTATGATAAATTCAGGGCTGGGTCATGTCTTTATGGGATCCTAAACTGAATTTTATTACTGCTACAAACATTATTGACTATTCTCAATGCTTAATTATTTGAAAATCTTCTGTGAAAAAAATTAAGATTTTATTATTCAAACCATTTTGATGGCATATGTATAATAGTTGATGTAATGAAAAAAAAACATGACAACCATCAAGTAGTCTTTAGGGCCTCCAGGCAGCCACAAAAAGTTAAGTAATCACTTATATCATTTATATTGTGAACCAACCTTGATAAAGCTTGATTTATGAATAAATCATTACACTATGGTGAGTAAAAAATTTTGTAATATTTTATTATCTGCTTTTATATGGCAGTTTTTGTTTAATGGCTTATCAACTATCATAGATTATTTAATGTCAAAGCCATCCTTATAAAAGAACAGCTATATTTAGCCCATAACAGGGGAGATAAGGGAGTTCATACCTTTCCCAAGTGTATTAGCCTGTAGGTGAATGTAATAGTGCACAGGAATTCAGACTAGCTTACTTCAAGGCTACAGACCAGCACTTTACCCATTATTCTACAGGGATTCCCCACTGCAATATTTTGATACATGCCACTTTGCTGAGTGTATATCATGTGACTAAAGCAGTTAAAGTCATAGAAGCTACTTGCTGTAGTTGATTCGTTTGGTTTGGTTTCTTTGTTTAATGGCATATCAACCTTTGCAGGTTATTTAATGCCAAAGCTATTCTCCTAGAAAAACAGTAGTGGTACTATTTAACCCATAGCTGGGAGGATAAGGGGGTTTATACCTTTGCCAAGGGTATTTGCCCGAAAGTGAACGAAATAGCACAACTGTTGCTGTAGTTGATCATATTGTGATAGTTGGTGTGTTGATGTGGTGGGCATTGATTCACTCCATATGTGATTTAAAAGCAATGCAGTGAAGACACAGTTGATCATAATATAATAACCATATGGTTCAGGAAATGTTGCTTGTGTTGCAAGAACCTCGACAATCAGGCAAGATTAGTTTAACCAAAAACTATGAATTCCAAGGTCATTTTCCAAGTCATCAAGGCAAATCTGGTAAGAAGCACTCAAAGAGTATCAGGTGAGCTTGGCATTTCACACTTCAGTGTAGTTAATCACCTTACACAACCTCAACAAAAGCATTTAAAGCTGCTGAATAATGCCTCACATCAAAAAATATTGCAAAATTTTTCAACTCACCTAAGTAAAATAATAACTAAGCCAGAAGAATTAAAACAATACTATGCAAAGAAAATTATATGACAAGATTTGTTCTTACTGAAGATCTTTATAACCTAAGACTGATTTTTTTTTTATTTGTCATTAAGTCAAAAGCTTTCTCTTTTTGACACAAAAGAAATACTTTATAACTTCACTTTTGCATATTGGAATTGCCAGCATCGTGATTGTTGCACTTTTGTGAATATTATTAAATAAAACATATGGATTGTTTATTTCTGGGATGGATAACATGTAGCTGAAACAGTGAAAAGCAATAGATGAAATAATACAGAGACTATTTTTTTCATTTCGGACTTTGTTTTATTACAAATTTTTATCAATCAATAATACAAGAGGAGTGCTAATTGATATGTTGTATGAGTGAAAAGTTACTGAGATCCTCCCAACAGTAGAAAGTGAATGGGATTCATCAGATATTTGACCAAGTCAGATTTGACATGAACCGATATTATAGTGGGAGCCACACACAAATTGAAACTCATAAATGGCCATCACAAAAAAATTCTTGTGCTCTATTAAACAAGTATTGGCTGGGGGTTAAAAATAATGGGACCAGATCATTAATCTACAATCACCTACACAGTGTGAATGCCAAATGAACCTGTTCATGAGCAGGTAGAAATCATAGGGATTTAACTAACTTCTTGCCAAGTCAGTATTTGACACAAAATTGTTTTATAGTGGAGAGTCAGGCATGAATCAAGACTCATGAGTGGCTAATTCCAAATATTCTTGGTCCCATCTTTTGGATGCCTCAGGTTCTGAGCAATAAACTCAACCTTGCTAAGCAGGTATATGGCCTGGGAGGTGGGAAAGCCCCCAAGACCGGGTGATCCACTTACTGACCTGATATGAATGCAAGATAGTCCTGCATGGTGGCAGGTGAGTAATTAAAGGGTTTTAGAGAACTTTCAGCAAGCTTGTATAATCCTTAATGGCTTAATCTATCTTAGCAAAAAGGGAGACAAACCTGCTGCTGCTTGGAACAGGTCCATTAATTTGGGCGAGGAGGCATAATAAAGTTAACAATAATTTTTATATATTCAATAAATTGTACCTATAAAATTTACTGGTTTCAAAAATATATGTCAAATGACTTTTGTACACTTTAAAATATAGAATCAGATCAAAATAACATTTTATTTTTGATCCGATGAATTTAAGATACTTTTTGATTCAAACAATTCCTCTTGATTTTTAAATATTCAGTTCTTTTAACTTTCATTTTTTGGTTTATTGGCTTTGACTTTGAAAAGATTGAGAGCTTTTGACAAAAATTTCCGAGATGAATATTTCCTTATTTGCGACTTTTCAAACAGAACCAAAATTGAGCCACTTCTTTCGTGGAAAACAATAAATTTTTTTTTTTAAAAAGTAAGCAAAAGATCAAAGATCATCAGCCATACCATTTTTCCCCTTCAAAAGCCTATAATTTTCTATTCACATTCTTAAAGTTAATGATTAACTCAAATCATTTTCCTCATCTTTCTGAAACTGATGTACATCAGATGAACGTCTTTTGAGTTTTTCATAAGATTCAAATCCTATCTGGTAATCTATTGCTCAGCATTGTTATTGATTATAATTATCCAGTTTTTGTATATATTTACCCAACCCCCTGAACATAGGTAGGATGTGACACAATGGCAATTTTTAAGCAGAATAAAGCTGGTTTGAATTCAAAGTTTTCCTTCTCTAAGACTGGTTGCCTAACCAAGGCTAAAGAACCCGGTCTACTCTTCTATTTACCTATAGCTGAGAGGATAGGGAACAGATTGATTCATATCTTTCCCAAGAGCAAACAGCCTAGTCTAGGAATTGAACTCAAGTTACTGATTCTATTTTTTATGACAATAATCATTATGGTAAGCCCAGCTTTTTTATAATCCTATTTACCAAACCCTCCGCTCGGGCAGGATATGACACAAGGTCAATTTTTAAGCGGCGTTTGGCAGGTTTTAATTCAGAGTTTTCCTTCTCCTAGACTAGTTGCCTCACCAAGGCTGAAGAACCCAGTCTTTCCTACTATTTACCCATTGCTGGAGGGAGAATAATTGGATTCATAGCTTTCCTAAGGGTATTAGTGCAATGTGAAATGCAATCAGTCTCGGCCAGGATTTGAACTCGAGTCGCCGTGTCCATTTCCTACGATGATAACCATAACACCATGGGCACCTCCAGCTTTTTTATAATATCCAAGAATCAAGAAGGTGCTCATATTATAAGAATTATGGTCATAGGAAGTAGACTCTGCTATTTGAGTTCAAATCCTGAACAAGGCTTTTTTGTATTTCACAGTGTGCTGATACCCTTGGAAAAGTTATTAATCCATTGATTCTGCCTCAAGCTATGAGTATATATTTACCAACACTTCCACATGGGCAGGATGTTACACAAAGTCAATTTTTTATCGGAGTTGAATAGGTTTTAAATCAAAGTTTTCCTTCTCTTAGACTGGTTGCCTAAACAAGGTCAAAGAATCTAATCTACCCTACTATTAATTATAACTGGAGGGTGAATAATTGGATTTATACCTTTTCCAAGGGTATTAGTTCTATGTGAAATGCAATCAGCCTTGTTCAGGATTTGAACACATCTCACTGTGTTCATTTCCCTACAATGCTAGCCTCCAGCTATGAGTATATAGTGGAGCAGACTGGGCTCTTTAATGTTGGTATGGCAATTGATCTAAGAGGAAGAAATCTATGACTTCAAATCAGTTGTAAACCTGGAGAGGGATAGGCTCTGCCAGGCTATTTTTGCCCAAGACAAGCTATATGAGTAGAAATTTCATGGCCAAACAGAGATTTTAGAAGGATGACACATTTTATACAGGGAATGATAATCTAATGAGAAAAAGACTCCCTCAAAGAATTATGAAAAGAACGTTATAAATGGATCCTAAATATTTTTCTTAAATGATTTGTAAGAGGACTTAGAGTTCAAGATAAGGGTTTTTACTAATTATTGAATGGAGTATTGAGAGTTGCTACACAGAGAGAAAATTGAGTGGATAAAGGTAGGGCGGGGAAAACCTCAAGCTTATGCTGTGATAGTATCTATGCTTGAGATAACCAAAGGTTGGCAATGCACCAGTGCCTTTGTGCTTATTGGAAAGAAATAGGTCAGCAGTCTCATTTTCAACACTGACTATCAATCTTTTTGATCTTTGCTCTTCATCTTTATCAGTTTCTTATTCTTTATTCGTTTATTATTATCCATCATCTTCTTTATTATTCTTTATTCTATTATTCCACTTATATTATAAATTTTTTGTCTTCCATATTTTCATGTGGACACACTCTTATTAACTATGTTAATACCCTGTTATTCTCTTAAATTGATTGGTTTGGATTGGTTTATATGTTTAATGGCATATCAAATCCTGTAGGTTATTTAATGCCAAAGGCATCCTTCGAGAAGGACAGTAGTAGTATTATTTAATCCATAGCTGGGAGGATAAGGGGGTTCATACCCAAGGTTATTTGTCTGAAAGTGAATGTGATAGCGCAACTGGATTTTGAACTCACTTACTATGATTCTGCAGTCAATCGCTTTAACAATTACGCCATGAGGACACCCTCTAAATTGATTGGTGTCTCTTGCTTTACTTACTGAGTCTTTTAGATACTCTCCATGGAGGCTTTTTACACTTCAAGAGGCAGTGGAATCATTACTACGACTGATTGTCTGACCTGTTGCCAGAGCTTAGAATACGTCAACTGTATCTCTTGGTGAGGGGTAAGAACACTTCCAAAGCAAGCATCCCGTCAGTTACACTAAACTGCATCTGATCATGAGGCTCCATTTCTGGTGATCTGGGGGGTTGTGGTGTACCACTTCATTGTCATTATTTCCAGGTCCACTCTGACTTAGAGTTATAGTACCTGCTAAGGTCCTATCCATGGGTCAATTAGATCTGCTTAAAATTATTAGTATTTGATGGGAACATTTACAAGAAAACCTCTTAAGAAAGAACTACACCAGAAATATAAATATGGTTATACAATAAACATAATTCCCTAACCTCTAGGCATGAAATAATCCTAGATGAATTGATATGCCATTAAAATCAATCAATAGTTTGAGTGCTTAAGCATGTTGTGTTATGTAATAACAGACTATTTCTAATGAACTCAATTCTCATAGAGTGCCCTTATACTGTGCACCTTATGGCAAACTAACAAAAAGGCTGGATTGTTTGGTTGGATAAAGGGCATGTCAACCCTTGTTAGGTTATTTACTGCTCAAGTCAGTCTTTTCTCTTTTGGCAAATAAGTAATTAACTGAATTACTGAAAAGAATACTTTACACACTTGAAACTTGATGATAGAAAACATTTTTTTTTGTAAAAGTAATTCCCATTTTAGTGCCCTAAGATTCTTCAATTAAGTATTACCCAACTTTTATTTAATCATTGTGATGAGCTCAAACACTTAAAAACATTATGTAGATTGGTCTTCCTCTATCAGATGCTTACATATCTGTTTTCTTGATCATAGTTGTAATTTACTAAGTTTAGTTTGTCATAAGGCCATATGTATAGGGTACTCAGTGAGGATCAAACTCATTAACCATGATCTGCTAGCCTGGCTCACTAATCCATACACTGTTTTCTTTCATTCAGTTTGTTATTCCTCCTCTTTTTTCCTCCTCCATTTTTTTCTCTTTCACTTCTTCTTTCAGGAAACTACTTTCTTCCTATATTTTTTCTTTCCCTTTCATTTGCATTTTTTTTTCTTTAACTACTATTTCTTGTTTCCTACTTTTGTTCTACTTATCTGTTTCTACTTTTATATTTATTTATTTTCTTCCTGGCTTATTGTTTTTTTTCAATAATTTCTTCTTTTTTCACTATTCTGCTTCTTCCTTCTACTCCTCAACTTTTCTTTCTTTTTCTTCAAATCAGCTGTGCAGTCATATTCTGATACCAAGAGACTAAACTCTGCATGGGTTCAACCCACACTCAGTGTTATTGGCAAGGTTAACTATCAACCGACTAAGCACATGTGTACGTCAGTTTCATTTGCATAACCTTCACTTGCTCAAGTCCTACCACATAAGATAACAGATCAATTTGACTGCTTTCACGATAGTAGCATATCATTCAGTTCATAATGAAATCAATAATCCTTTCGTGTCAACCTAGCCAACAGTTTCTCTTGGAAAGTCTAGTCTCTTGTGCCAAACTAAGATGCGGGCATATCATATCCATTCCAGTGACTGTAGTAGCAATGCCATTTTGGAATTGTTGAGAACCTTTGGCCTATTAAATACTTTGCTTAAACTTTTCAGAATTGCTTTTGAATAAATGCCAATATCTTGTCATTCTCTAACTGAATGTACTCAGAACAGGATGAATGTTTATAGCTGTGATAAAATATGTGTCTATCACATTTGATTCGAAAGGCAGATTGGGATTCATACTGCTTAGGCCTATGATCTAACCTATCTTTGAACAGGCAAAGGCTTATTTCAGGCATTATATACTGATCAAACTTGGGAGAAAATCATTTGAATAAGTGATCTTTAACTAATATGGGTCCAAATGTGTTTTCCCATTGAAGCACCAAGTTCAAAAATCTATTGTGTTATGAACTGCCTTGAATGGGCAAAAAATTGTTAAGAATTTGTTGGAACTCTATAATTGAGAAAGTTTTAATAACTTAAAATTTGACTCAAAACTCATCTATATAATACTAGATGCCTCATATTATATATGTGTGTGTGTGTGTATGCTTGCCTCAAGATATGAATCAAATACTTGGACAGACAGGGCTTTTTAGCCTTGGTAAGTAGTAAGAGGAAAACTTTGAATTCAAAACTTGGAGTCCTAAGGATATTTTCCATTCAAATTTTTCCATGCCTCTGCCAAGATCCAAGCACAAATCCATATTCACTGGACTGACATAAATACTGCTACATAATATATATATATATATATATAACCAGAATCCAGCAAGAACAACACAGGAGAGAAAGATTTTCTATTCAAGTAATACACCTAAAATGTAACAAAGGAATAAAATAATTTCTACCCTAATTTGTAACTGAATGATAATTTTGTGTTATTTGCCTTCACCTAAATTCTTGACATAATTGAAATAACTATAATACACAAATTAAAATCATTCACTCCTTAAATAGAAGCATGAATATCCTCCTGGAAAACTGTTCCAACAGGTTCTTGGGTCATGTGACAATATAGTATAGTATCATAGTCCAGATTTTAAGCTCTTTGTGAAAGATATTTTCCATTAAGAAACACAAAGGAAACTGGTCTAAATAAATCATTCAATCACAAATTTCAGAAATAAACAAAGTTTTCTCTACGATAATAATAATGACATTGTTGTCTGTGGGGACAGGTATGAAAAACTCAGAAGGCTTTGAGGACACCTAAAGGTTTTGAAGCATTATTGTCTTTAAATCATATATCAACAAAACATAATTTTGTTTAGAAAATGTCTATAAAATAAAAAAACAGAGATCTTGTAATAAGTTACACAGGATTCTTAAAATCAATTTCTTTTCTTCAATGAATTTTCTTGTGTATATATTTTAATGTGAAAAAATTCAAACGTTTATTTTTAACAGTTCAAATCCCAATTGTAGTTGAAAAATCAATTCACTTAATATCAGTGATAAAAGATCAATTCCCTTAGGATTATTCCAAAATATCTGTGATAAAACCAACATTATTGAGAAAATCCCAAATTCCCTGTTTCATTTCTGTGTTTAATGGCAAATCAACATTCATTGGTTATTTTATGCCAAAGCTGTTCTTCTATCAGAATAGTTGTGATTATATGTAACCCATAGCTAGTGGGGATAATAGGGTTCATACCTTTCCCAAGAGTATTAGTCCCAAAGTGAACATAATAGAGTGACTGGAGTTTGAATTTGCTTTCTACAATGTTACAGTCCAGCATGTTAGCCCCTACAACATGAGGACTTCCTCAATTTAGTTTCTTTCTTAATCTGACTGACAGAAAGAAAAAGCAAATCTATCTATACTTGAAATTTCTCAATGTCTTTGTTCAGTTAAATTTCTCACTAATTGTCAGTTAAAGCAGAAAATGGCAAATGTTTAATTGTAGGACCTTAACCAGTATGTGGAAAACAGCACAATCTATTATACCTGGGTGAGTAAAAAATTTGGCAATATTTTGCTAGTTTGCTGTAAAGTATTCCCCATGAGTAAAGCTATTCAAAGTATGAAAAGTATTCTTTGTGGTTAATATTATTGAGGTAGTTGGTGCATTGACTTGTGCATGTAGGACTTGAAAACTGCACAGATAAACATGCAATATAGTTTAATTTGGGAACTTATGAATTATAATGCTCGGTTTGAAGTTATAATAATGCAGCAAAAGAAACTAAAGGTGAAGGTGCAGAAGATTACAGTTTTGTAACCAGACAGTTTAAGAAATTTCACTCAGGTTGCAAAAATCTTGTCGATCATGCAAGGTTAAATAGACTTATAACAGAGTATTCTGAGGCCGTGCTGGAAGCCATAGAGGCAAATACTGTGAATAGGACTCACAGAGTATCAGTTGAGCTTAGTATCTTACAGTCCAGTATGGTTTCTGACCTTCATGATCTTGGCAAAAGCATCTGGAGCTGCTGATTTGTGCCTTGCATTACCCAAATATTTCATAGCTTTTGACTCACCTTATAGCAGCAAATGCAGAATATTTAAATGAATATGCAGACATTTTGGTTGGTTGGTTGGTTGGTTGCTTGTTTGGTTGTTTGGTCACTGAATGGGGTTATTAAGGTGAGGGAATTATATACATTGGACATCTATAGCAAATGCAGAATATATATAGGATATTTAAATGAAGATACAGAAATTTTGGTTAGTTACTTGGTTGGTCAATAGATAGGATTATTGAGGTAAGGGAATAATTTACATTGAACATCTATATTTACACTTTTGTTCTTATTACTTAGTTGTATCTTATGCCACATCATACCTTGTAAGTTATTTAATGCTGAATCTTGTCAATATATATGTATATATATATATATATATATATATATATATATATATATATATATATATAATTTGTTAGTGCATGACAATTTTAAATGAACCAGAGCTCATTTTTTGCACTCAGTTTAATGGTTTCAAGTATTACTAATACTAATAGTTTTATGAGCACTCAGTCACATGCTTTCAAGTATTGCTATGGTCATAAAAGTCTATCTGGCCCATAGATGGGATCATAACGGGTAGTACCGGAGAGAAATGGCAATGGAGGGGTTCTCCACATTCCTCAAAGCTCTAGGACTGGAGATTCACCATCTGAGGGTATAGCAGTATATCCAGGACACTTGTTAAGTGGGGTATTACCTCATTGCAGAGATGCAACTGGCATATGCTAAAGCCTCATTTTGGGAATAGAGAAATAAATAAAAGGGAAAAATGTTTTTAAAAAATACTCTTGTTAAACAAATGATGGCTTTGTTGAAGCATTTTGAAAAAATATGATTGATGTTAATACATCATTTTATAATTTTAATCCTGAGACTCTATTTTGATGATATTGTTTTTCACGAACCCCTTTTTCAGAATTTCTATTTTTATGACTCATTCCAAACTGATAAGAAAAATGTTTGAAAAAAAAAGCCACTTTTGATAAAATGAAATGTCATGAATAATTTTTCTGTTCAGTGAAAATCATCCTGGAATGAGAGCTTATTTTGGTATTTTTCCTTTTGTAAGCCAGTATTGAATTAATGTCTTAATATTTCTGTTTAAAATTGTTTAGATAGATAAGCAAGTGCATTAAATTATATATAAAGATAACATTTTATTTGGTTCTGTGTTATCACAAGCAATTCTGTTGAAGATTGAACAATAAAAATTTGGATATATTATTGCTAATCTCAGTGAACAATTAGGTTACAATACACACACACACACACACACAAATAATGGTATTTACTGAAGCAATTTAATTTTGGCTCAAAGCCATATTCCTGAAGAATCCGGTAAGTAATCAATTCAACACTATCATTGACTTAGATAACTAGCAAACTAATCATTAGACCACACTTGCATCTGTATATATATATATATATATATATATATATATATATACATACATACATATCTATCTATCTATCTATCTGCAGATATATATATATATATATATATATGCATATTTATATTAAATATCAAAATAGACATTTTAATCACAACTGCCAGTTTCATGTTTTCATGATTATCAGGTGATAATGAAAGTGTTATTTCAAGCAATCAGTTTGAAATAGAAACAATTATCAACTGACAGTTGTGATTAACATGACTTCATTTTAATATTTAACTTACAAATAAGCTTTATTTTGAATGTTGAGTACTGTAATGTCTTGGATTAGAATAATAAAAATTGTTTCTCTCAAAATAAAAGCATTACTCAAAATAAATACTTGGCTAGACAACATGAAATTTATACAATTGCCAATTATGATGCTTTATAATATAAGGAACAAAAACCCCAATTACTTAAACTTAAAAGCTTGAAAGAGTAAGGCCATTTAAAAGATACAATATGTAGAATATTAAAGGCTTAAACCAAATATACACAGCTCTTGAGACTTTTTCCCATGGAAAAGATTTCAAGGCAATTGTAAGTCCTTTATATTTTCCAATATATATATATATATATATATATATATATATATATATATCTGTATGATGAAAACATCATTTTTATGGGGAAAAAATAAATGGATATGCTGGAGTTTTTCAGTTCAACCAATAATAGGATTTCATTTTTATTTTTTGATAAAAAATTGAAGTTTTGAACTGTACTAAGTATACTGATTTATGTTAAGAATATGAAGAATAACATGAACATTTCATTGCTGTATATCACCATTCCTTTCTTTGTTGAGGCCATAAATTTTTCAGCATCCCTTCCAATTTATTTTAACATATTATCCTTTGTTAAGAGTTTTTACCGATGACTCGAGAGACTGGGGTTCAGTCCTGGGTCAAGTCATAACAAAAACTCAAAAAATGGTACTTGATACCTCCTTGTTTAACACTCAGGATTATAAGGTATGTATCAAGGATAGAGTGGAATCATCCAGGGAAAGGAGAAGTGCCTTCTCCAAATCCTTGGTGTAGTAGCTATTGAAATAGAAGCCTTTAGGTCATCCTCAACAAATTATATTAATCTCATAGACTGAAAATTATACACTTAAGATCAGATAAAAACTCAGACAATGGTAATATGGAAATAGTTCATGCAGAATTCAAATAAACTTGTTCAAATCTATTATAAAATAAGCGAAAGAAGAGCATTTCTCTGATTAAACATTTAGCAATACAGTATGGAATAAATTATTCGTCAATTGTAACACTTTAAGATACAAGACAGAGGAGAACCCCAGTCAATAAAACTTACTAGTTTAATGTTATGTTAGGCATATCAACCCTTGATAGTTATTCAATGCCGGATCTTTTTTATACTTATATATAATTTCTAACTGAATAGTTTTTAGGTAACATTTTTAAACAAACCAAAGCTAATTTGTTTGCATACAGTTGGATTCAAGTATAATACATGGTTATATCCTCGATTACTCTTGGCTTAATGAGTAGAATGTTTGCCAATGGTCTGGGAGACCGGGGTTCAATCCCAGGTCAAGTTATACCAAAGATTAAAAAAATGTTACTTGATGCCGCCTTGCTTAACACTCAGCATTATAAGGTGAGGATCAAGGGTAATGTGGAGCAATCCAGGGAATGGAGTAGCACTCTCCCCTACACCTCATTGTAGTAGCTATGGAAAAGGGAGCCTTCAGGTCACCCTCGACTAAAGTCACTACCTTTACTTTTACTTGCATGGTTATAAAGTTCCATTTTACTCATAGATAAGACCCTAACAAGTACTACCACTCCGAGTCTGAGGGAACATAGGATTAATGGCAATGAAGGGGTACTCTGCATTCTTCAAAGCTCTGGGACTGGAGCTTTACCATTAGATGGTTTTGTGTCATATCCAGAACACTCACTGGGAAGGGTATTACAACTCTTTTGAGATGCAGTCAATGTATTCTACAGCCCCAGCCAATTGGGTGATTACAAGTTTAAAGGAATAAAGCTGTTTCAAAAATAACATATGTAGAGTATAAAAAGCTTAAGCAAAACATACATGGCTTTGAGCTATTTCTCATGAAAATATTCATTAAATATACATATATTTATGATCAGTTAAAAATCTGTTGATAGTAGCTATCATATCACACAGCAGTTTATATACATTGCAGCAGGTGTTGTATATACTAATGCTATGGTATGAAGTCTAGCAATGACATATTCTGAAATTGTTTTGTATACAGACACAGAACAATTCAAAGATTCTAAGCTTATTATTCAAAGGAATTGATGCTGAGGTATACTGAAATTTGTTTCATGTTTTCCTCAGAAAATTAAGGCATTAGATAACCAAGAATTTGCCATCACCCACAGAAAATAGTTTTCCTTGAATATGTTAGAAGCTTTAATGGTCTATTTCCATGAACAAATCTCATCCAAAATTGCCTATTATGCCAAGATGTAGTTGGAATGCCATTTAAAGACTTATTATTGATCCTGTAAAGAGAAAGAAAGAGCAAACCTCTGATTAGCCTTATTATTCTAAAGGCTAAAATGTATATAATAAATTTTACATAGTTTTCGTTTTTTCAAATAAGTTCAATCAGTTTTCATTGTATACTGAAATCACAGCTTTTCCTGAAATGCAATTTTAAGTCAGTCACACCAAAAAATATATTTTCTTTTCTACTGATATAACATTCAAAAGAATATACATACATACATACATACATATATATATATATATATATATATATATATTCATTTATTTATTTAGCTACTTAGGTTCATATATATATATATATATATATATATATATGCATATTCACACACATAAAAACACACATATATATGTATGTATATTCTCACACACATGAAAACACACACATATATATATATATATATATATATATATATATTGTCACGTGATGGCTCACGGAGACGAGGAGGTGGGAATGATACTCCCCCCCCCCGTTGA
Source organism: Sepioteuthis lessoniana (assembly GCA_963585895.1). Lineage (NCBI taxonomy): Eukaryota > Metazoa > Mollusca > Cephalopoda > Myopsida > Loliginidae > Sepioteuthis > Sepioteuthis lessoniana. Next base: position 247,795 of record CAUZXS010004827.1, read on the forward strand.
ACTAACATTATCTAGGAGTCAAAAAGTGACCGTTAGGAGAGAATGTGGGTCACGCAGATGTTCGCACCTAAGTGACCTTGGGTCGCCGGACATTGGAAGGGGAAAGAGAAAATGAAGCCAAATGATTGGCGGGGACCCCAAACGGAAGTGGGGTTCCCTTCCCCTCAGCGGAAGTAAATACAAAAAAAAAAGTTTTTGAGCAACGCTCGTGGCAGACGGACGATAGCCATTTTACTTCAGGCTAAAGACAAAAGACTGAGACATGAAGGACTCCAAAATCCGTCAAGCCAGTACTAAAAACAGAACAAAGTCTATTAGCCCGTGAAAAAAGAAAAATTCTCCAGTGGAACCCTGTCAAAAAAATAAGATAAGTAACTTTGGGACATTTTTCTCTTACACCCAAATTTTGTTTACCACTCTCTCTCTCTCAATTTGAAAAAGGATAAAAGCCAGGAAAAGACAGTTATATTCATGGACTATCCTATTATATGTGTTTGACATTTTACTGAACGTATATGTATATATATAACCGTAGTAAAGAACCTATGTATTTTCATTTTACCATGTGGTCTATGTTATTATTTCATGCTTTCCTTTCAGCTTCTATTCGCCTTACATTATCTTGCTTAGAACTGTCCTATTAATTCCTAAAGTATCACACGGGAAACCGGAGTTGCCGACTACAACAACAACATTAATATTATTACAACTAAGACCTATAGGCCCGTATTCTTCTATTATCTAAGGGAAAGAAGTTTAGCGGCCTGGTGGGTGTGTGATAGTGTGAAATTTTGGACCCCTTTGCCAGCGGTGGCCAGTCTGGCCCTAAATTATTCCCTCATGTAATATGCCAGTTCTTATCTGCCTGAGAAAAGAACTCTGAACAGGACTTATTTCTGTAGGGGATCAAGTGCCAACCTGCCCCGTCTTCACACATGCGAAAATAAAGTTCCGTTTGGGATTTTAGTCAATTTCGCGTCACAATATATATATATATATATATACCATTTTCATTATCCTTTATTCTTGTGTGCTGCAAGGATCAGGCATTCCTGAATGTCAGTAAGAGGGAAAATAAGACTTATCTTGTCACACTGGTTCATGACATGAAGTGATTTGAATTCAGTGTTGTCTTTCTCCAATGTTTAAAGTTCACATTTCTTTTCTCGATTTATAAGAAAATCTCTGTTCAGACTTTTAGCTAATAACTTAAAGCAAATTTAATATTACTACATAAAAATGAAAAACTTTACCAACATTTTAATAACTCTTCTGATATTGCTTTTTGTGAGAAAACAGTTGGATATCAGGTTTGAAAGTGGAGGTGTTCAATTTTAATTGATCTTTTGTCGAGGCTGTGGAAGGCTACACTCAATGGTTTAGAAAACAGCATTCAGCCTTAGGGCTGAAGGTTACCCACCCTGTTCTAGACTTTTTACCCTACCAAAGCAAGAGGAACCAGTCTACTCTACTGGTTTGCCTATTGCTGAGTGGGAATAAAAGGGCATTATTGTGAAGTGTATGCAAACAGCTAGTTCCATTTTCCAGACCAATAACTGTCATGCTGACTACACACACACACACACACACACACACAAACATATATATATATATATATATATATATATATATATATACACAACTCTTTATTTAAACCACTTTTACCTATGGATATCTGTGACTAAGAGCTGAATCCCTGCCAGACAGCTTTACATAGCTTTTTTGTGTTGTCCTGTATAGGCTACACGAACATGATTATTTATTGATTGATGATCAATACAAGTGAACAAAACAAATAAAGTGAGAACAACCTCTTCAAACAAGTTTTTTTTGGCATATACTGAGCTGAGTTATTCAAGTTTTGTGTTGCAAATGGTATTAAAAGTAAAAGTGATTGCCGAGAAAAGCATTTCAAGCTTCAATACTGATATCTCTCCAGCAATAGATATATCATGATTAACTTTAATAAATTTATGCTGAACTGAGCCAACTTTGAAAAAGAGTTACATTCCCAAAATCATCTGAAAGGTATAAAGTGGCTGCCAGTGGCTTATGTATTAATTAGTTTTATTTTGTAATAACTTTACAAACACATCTGGTCAATCAATGATTGGCCAACCACATCCATCTCTCTCACCCATCCCTTAACCTTGTTTGGTCATGGAGGATGCAATTCATGTAACTTGTCTTGAGCTGGAATAACTTAGCAGAGCCCATCCTTCTCCAGGTCTATGACTGATTTTGATGCAAGTTCAAACAACAGTCACAATATTATGATCACTTTTGGACTAATACTCTTGATAACTGTATGAACCTCCTTATCCTCTCAGCTATGAGTTAAACCATACAACTATTATTCAGCTACAATAATGACTTTAGCATTGAATAACCCTTGAAAGTTGATATTCCATTAAGACATTAGACCAGTTACCATACAAAGGTTAAATATCTATCCTACTATTTACCTATTATTGGAGATAGAATAGTTAGATTAATAACTTAAGCGTGTGGCAGAGTTATCACCACATAACTATACCTAAAAATAATTAACCAATAAAAAGACACAAAAATGCTTCTGCTGATACAGTGAACCCTTTCAAAAATTAAGCAGTAAATCTTGAACTCTTTTTCTTTTTCCCTTTTGATCACTGTTGAGGTAAGGATGTAACTTTTTCTCTCTACTTAAGGATTTAGGTTTCCATACACAGACCAGTTTTTTACATAGAACATTATTTTTACAAAGCCCTACACATATATAATACTCCATTAAGTAAATAGTTTCTCTTGAGAGAAGTTTTTTGTGGCTCAAACTTTCATGTTTATACAAGAACATCAATAAAACTTTGTTAAATACAATAAAATTCTCTTTTTTGTTTTTTCTTGTAATTCAAACTATCTTGTTCACAAGTTATTTTGCCTTTCAGAGTTTTTACAAAACTTTATTTGTTTTCAGCAAGTCATTAATATTTGTTATATCATGGTTTATAATTTTGTAGAAGGCTTCCTTTATACACTTAAGTCGATGTGTGAAACCCCATAAGCATATTAGCACTATATGAAATACTAACAGCCTTGTTCAGGTTTTGTTCTGAGATCATTGTGCTCACTTCCTATGATGATAATCACATCTATCTACTGTTTTTTAAACCAAAATCTTCGGTTGCCAAAAGATTAAAAAAAAAAAGGCCACATCTTATAAGCTTTTTATCACTGTTGAGTAGACATTTGTAGTCAAAGAACATAATTATAATTACAAGTCAATAAAACATACTAAGTTATTATCATTTTTCATGTTTCAAACTTTCCATGAATTATTTAAACTCAGCATTTCCGCCAAATTCTTCAGCTACCACAAGTTAATAAAAGGAGTAACATCTCAAATTCAGTTATAGAATTTCAGTAATGCTGAGTAAACAATTTTCTCAAAAGAATACAATTAAAAAAGTCACAGCAATAAAATAAGTCTAATTTAGCATTCTTTTTGATGCTTTGAACATACCTCAGATATCTATATACATACATACACAGACATATGTCGGATGAAAACAATTAAATGACTTATCAAAGTGTAGGGTATACACAATACACTTATCAATTTTCTTATAACATTACTATAAACTTTCATTCTATTTTCATTGATTTTATTACTTATGAATAAAACTTTTTTCAAGCTATATTAATTAATTACAATCACATCATATTTTACCAGTTGATGTCTGTTGTCTAGACAGATTTTTCTATTTTATAATAGAAACCTGATATACTTACAAGACTGACACTGATATAATTGTTAATTGCATCAGTATTGTATCAGACAGTTCATTATTTGATATTATAGATTTGTTATTACTAACTGATTTCAGCCACAGTAAGTTTTATTAAATTAATTTACTTATATATATATATATATATATATATATATATATATATAATGCATGTTATAATATATATATATAGATAGATATATATTTGTCATCAGGTAAGTCTCCTGTAGGGAGAAAGGCAAAATATATTTATTTCTTTTTGTATTGATAGGGAAAGTTTTATGTACATATAAACACACACACACACACACACACACACACACACACACACACACACACACACACACACACACACAGAGAGTCACTCATAGATAGATAGATAGATAGATATAGATAGGGATATAATTTATATTGCAATTTTGACTGTACAATCATGAAAACTATCTAACAAGAATTATCCTTTTAATATGATAAAACCATTAAAAATGATTATGTACATGAAGAAACAAAGAAAAAATACATTAATTAGTTTTGTCTATATTATAAAGAGCTAGGATAAAAGCTAATTGACATTAGTAAAGTGGATTTGGTACAGTAAACACTATTAAACATTAAAAATGTCCAAAAATAAATCTCTGTATTAAATAAAATATAAAATTTTCAATCATTTTATAGTCTTCATAGATCAACATTTAAATTTGTTTGAGAATAGAGAAATGCATGCCTACAATAGTCAGACATTTTGAGTATTCCTATTTTAAGATGGTAGATTTTGGTTTATTCTTTAAAGATTGAGCAAAATTGATGACCAAGTAGACATGTAAAAAGAAAAATATTTTAAATGATAAATACATTCAACATGACAAAATTTTTGTATTCATAAAGCACAAATCTTAGATTTAATCTAATTTGTTTGAACTAACATAAGCTTATTAATTTGCTCTCTCTTTACTTTTGCCCAGTTGGCTGGAGCATTAGAATTCACCAACTGCATCTTTGTAGAGAAGTAAGACCCACCCTAACAAGTGTCCTAGATATAACTCTAAACAATCTGATGGTGAGGCTCAAGTAATGCTGGAGCTTTTGGAAATGTAGAGTACCTCTTCATTGCCATTACTTCCAGGTCCACTCTGGCCTGGAGTGATAGCACCTGAAAGGGTCCTATCTATGGGTAAAATAGAACTGTTTGACATATGACAGGTGTTATCTACAAAAATGTGTTTATAAATCATATATTAAAAGTATATATGTATAAACAGGATTTAGCATGAAATAACCTACAATGGTTTATGTGGCCTTGTGCCATATCTGAGCAAAATGCTTCATAAATTATTACAATGGTTGAAATGCTATAAAGCCAAATTAAACCAAACCAAACACTTTCTTTATATATATTTTACTTAAAGTAAGTAATTCATTAAAAATCAAAAACTATGATGTCAGTTAAAAATCTAAAGTAGCAGTATTAACAACAACAAAAGAAATAGTTCTCAATTCAAAAACTATCATGGGGCTGATACCCAAATATGAAAAAAAATTAATCACCTAACTCACAACTTTAACTTTCACAATTCACAATCTTTTCATCTGATGAGCCTAAAGTTATTTTTCTCAATATAACATCTTTCTTTTAAGCTTCAAATTAATTTAGACTGAAAAAAAATCAAATCTTATCTTTTAAAATAAACTTAACATAATTACTAAAAAAAATTGTTGGAATAAAATATTCCCAACTTTTTTGTATGCAGTCAGGGATAATGATTTAATTTTTTTGTTCTCTTGTCAAATAATTTTTTAAAAGATTCCTTAGACAGTTTTTTTCTTACTTTAGTTGGCGACCGTAGTTGAGGGTGACCCAAAATCTCCCTTTTCAATAACTACAACACCAAGGTGTAAGGGAGGTCACTACTCCTTTCCCTGGATTGCTCCACTTTATCCTTGATCTGTACCTTATAATGTTGAGTGTTAAGCAAGGAGGCATCAAGTACCATTTTTTGAGTCTTTGGTAAGACTCGACCTGGGAGTGAACCCAGGTCTCCCAGGTCATTGGCGAACACTCAAACCATCATGCCAAAGTCCGGTTTTTATCTACTATAGTCTAAATTCATTATAATATTAAAAAAAAAGAATCTTTAAAATCCTTTCATTATAAAACTCTTTTTTCCATCCATATACACACCGGTATATTTTAGCAATTTAATTTTTATCCAACATTATACTGTTTTGATATTTTTCTGAGATTTTGAATTACACTCGTTAGTACAAATCCACAAAGGAGAGAGAAAATTCTATTATTATGATTGTCTCTATGATAGGGATTTTTGTTTCATATCAAAATTATTTTACTGGTAAAAACTCTTGTATTTTTTGCTGTGTCAGCAGGGCTTATGATATGCACATTCTATCCTCAGCAGAGGGGTAAGAATCACCAAAAAAGATGTGTCCATGTTATGACACTAAACTGCATCAATACTAAGTCTCCAGTTTTGGAGATCTGGAGAGTGTCAAGTTTGACTCTGAGCTGAAGTGGTAGCATCTGTTAGGATCCCATCAATGAATCAAATAGTTATTTTTAAAAACCATTCATATTTAACCAGACGATGTGCAAAAAATGAACTCTTAAGACACAACATAAGAAAATGTAAATAAAGACATTCAATTAATGCAATTCCCTGACTTCAAAGCATAAATAAGACTAGATTGGTTGACTAGCAGTTAAAATCAATCAAGGACCTTTTTTTTTTCTATCTGTAAATTCTTTTAAAGGTATATTTTAGCTATTTAATTGAAATCCAAAATTACTCTGTTTCGATATTTTCCTGGGATTTTGTACAAATCCTCAATGGGGGAAAAAAATTTTTATAGGCAAAAATCCTCACATATTCTATGCTATTTTTCTGGTACAAACAGAGTTTAATCTTAACAAGAAAGATAAAGTTTATACTGAATATAAAGTCTATTTTAAGAAGTTTTGGAATTTAAAGATTGGCTAAGTTGGTTAATCAGAACCTACTATTCATGATCTCGGCCAAGATATAATTCTACAAACTATTCTTGGAAGGTTATCTACCATTTGTGCACTTAAAAAGAAATTATTCAAATCTTCAACAGTAAATATTTATGATGAACATTGTCTGCAATTGTGAATAAACTTGCGAACAGAAAGGAGAATTTTAAAAATAAAATTGACGTGAAGATTTAAATAATTTATAAGCCTAAATTCACTAGTAATATCATTATAAGATTCATATAATGATCAATTGGAATCTTTTCATCGTTGTCATTTTCTTTCAAGCATAAAATACCTACCTCTTCTAATGCCAACTCTTGTTTACAAGTCAAGAGTTTCAGATGCAAAAATGTGCAGGTCTTAAGAAGTAAATTACTTGAAGGATTTCAGAAGGTTAGATTAAATGCACATAAGCAACCTTTGAACTGACAATGAATTTCTATTTATCTGCCTTGTTGCTTGTCAAACAATCTTTAGATAGAAATGTATGTTTCTGAATTTGACTCTAGCCAGGAGTGAATGGAAACAAAACTCATTTGTTTGTTAATCAAAATCTGCATGAATCTGATTTCCTGGGTCAAGCTAAACGAAAGCTTCGATTGTGTCAATTTTTCATTTTGAATAAAGGAATTGGACAAAGCTCCCTTGCAATCTGTGAAACTCAATTTTCCTTTATAATCTGTTGTATGAAGATTTAAAACATCTTAGGGAACTGAATATTCTGACCTTACACATTTCCTTCAGCAAAGTGTGGATCTATTGAATTTTCTGTTCAGAATAAAGGGGGATTGATTATTCAAAATTGTTTACACTTAACTATAAAGCATATGATGCTCAAATTATAGAAATGCGCCTTAGTACATGGCTTAATAATGAAAACAAACATTGTTTTATGAAACTAGTATCTATCTAGTTAGAATATGGCACAAGGCCATTTTATGGTGGGAGCTGTGCACGAATCTAGAATGTTTTATGAAACTGATTTTTATTTTTTCAATCTAATGTCTTTCTTGTCAATGCACTTTATGAAGTGTTAACATATCTACCCAACCCCTCCACACAAACGGGATGCAATACAAGGTTGTTTGCTTGAATTCAGAGTTTTCCTTCTCCTAGACTGGTTGAAATATAAAGGTTAAAGTACCCTGGCTGTCCTACTATTTACGCAGAGCTGGAGAGAGAATAATTGGATTCACATCTTTCCCGAGGGTATTAGCACTGCCTGAAATGCAAAGACCCTCATTTAGGATTTGAACTGAATTTGCCATGTCCATTTCCTATGGTGGAAACCATTATGTTACAATCCCTTCCAAAGTGTTTAATTAAGTGTTTACCTGCTTGAAATGATTGCACTGTATATAATTGGAGACCATCATTGGTAAATGACTGGCATATAAATGACTGGCAACAAGGATTGACCTGACATAAAACTAACTAACTTGCCATATCTTTTTCAATTATACATGATAGTAAATGTACTTATTATTGGTAGGTAATAGGTTATCAGTCTTTATAATGAACAGTGTGATTTTTCTCGGGGTGGGGGTTCTTTATTCATTTATTTGTATGTTCTTCGAGGATAATAGTGTCATATCTGTAAAACTGCCTAGTTGCTTCCCAGCAGTTCTGTAGTCATGCGATGATTAAATTTCATATTCTTCAAAATAAGAAGTCTTTTCATCTACATATGTATATTTTAGATATCTGTGGGATTTCCATGGGTACAAATAATGCAATATACCTCGGCAGAAATTCCAAAGGGTAACACTTTACGACATGACAGAGTTAACTGATTCAACACTCTGATCTCATTCTGTTGGTGGAGCCTCAAATATATCAACTGCATTTCCTGGAGAGGCATGTTTGTCAAGTTTTGTTATTATTACTCACAGGTCCACTTTGAGCTAATACAGCAGTGCTTGATTTAGTCCAACCTCTAGGAAAAATAGATTTGTTTGAAAACTATCAATATGATAGAAATTCTTAAAACTGTGTGCAAATTATTTGTATCAGATTGGAATACTTGAAACTATATAACTGAATGCAAACAATTGATTATTATCATTAGATAGCAATAGTTTCTTGTAACCATATAATCGTGCAAAAATTAATAGTATTAAGAATAGTTACTTGGAACATATAATTGATTTCTAATAATTCAAACCATATAATTGCTTTGAAAAAAGACTGACTTTGGCTTTAAATAGCCCAGCAAAAATTGGCATGCTGCAACCAACCAACTGATCAATCAACCAACACGAAGATCAAAAATAAAAGTGCCAATATACACATTCCCATTATTCTTAACAGTGATATTAATGGTTGTTAATTAATAGAAATGATTCAGTTTAATCTCTAAAATTGCAGTGACTTGCAGGTTAATATTTGGGAAAAAATAAATTTTCCAAACTCCTTGAAAAATTTAAAATGTTTCATTCAACTAACTGAATTAAGAGAGAATACCAAAATCTCTGATAATACCAAAAATAATTATATGCATATGAATGGTAAACAATAAAACTCTTTGTATTGATAAACATGGATAATGTTATAATATATGCAGCTATTATATAATGATGTATGCAAATAGATAGGAATTTTATGCGGGTACATTTACCTCAAGAAGACATATAAATAGGTTGAAAGACAGAAAGAGATTCATTAAATGAATTAAAGGTAATTACTCCCCTGTTTTAATGAATCTGACTATAAATACTCAGTTCTATGCCTGATAAAGAAAGTTTAATTAGAAATTTTATTTGATAAAGACCAGAAGAACAGTTGGCTGAGAATAAACATGGGTATTCTATGAAGTTTTGTTATTTGCTTTATCCTTTTCTTAGAGAAAAAAATGGATAAATATCATCAGAAATTCTAAGATGTGTTGCTTTGGCCAGCATTTAAAGTCTCTTGAATGTACTGAGAAAATTAGCACATGTTGATGCACTTAGTACATGTAGCCTAATTTGCGGACTACCATTGCCTACAGGAATCTCTGACACTAAGATCTAGAAATAACTATAATAGAAAACCTCTCTTATCAGTTGAATTGTACACTTGAGGAAGGCTGAATTAGTAGCCAAAACCTAGTAATAGAATAAGTAAGAATGAGAAGATAATTCTATACAGTTTTTGGTATAAATTAACGGTTAATAATTTTCAAGGTATCTTTCTGTCTCTTTAAGATTTGAAATAACATTACCTTTTCATTATACATTTTTCTCTGAATTTAATTATAATCCAATATGAATTTTGTTTGAAAAGTTTAAACTAATTAATTCATTTTGATGGCTTTTCCACACATCCTGGGTTATTTTATTCCTAATGGTTTGGAAATCATTTTCATTGTATGTTCATATTTACATTTACTGTGTAACTGTTTCCCTATCAAGTAAAAAATTTTTTTTGAATCGTTCTATTTAACCCATAGATAGGACCTTAGCAGATACTACCACTCCAGATCAGAGCAGATCAGAGATTATTGTAATATAATGGCCGAGGGATTCCGGTTCATGCCTTTGGATTTAGTTAGGCTGAGAACCTTTCGGCTCAGCACATGGGTTACTTTGGTGCAACATTAATTTTTCTGGCCATATACCTCACCATATTCAGGATGAGATGACTTAAATTAAATTATATCTACAGTCCAAACTAATGTGTTTTATGCAGTTACAAAGAAATATCCACTGGTACAAGTTCTTATTCATAATATTTGCTCTCCTAATATGAGACTATTTTCACCACAAGCTTGTTGCATTTTTGTGTAAACATGTCCATATGTTTGCTCTAAATACAGTGGAAATTTTGTGTTTTAAGACAAAATGTAAACTATATAAATTCTTATTTTTAGTCAGTATGAATTGATAAAATATTGAACAAAGGTGACATTTAGTTACTACAAATTCTGAAAATCAGTGCATATTATACATGGGATTTTTTTTTCATAATTATGGAGTCCAAAGTTAAAGATATGTGTTATATACAAACAATTCCAGTTGATACATAAAGTAAAAAAAGTAAAGATGGTGACCATAGTTGAGAGTGACCCAAAGGTTCCCCTTTCCATAGCTGCTACACCAAGTTGTAAGGGAGGGCACTACTTCTTTCCCTGGATTGCTCCACTTTACCCTTGATCCGTACCTTATAATGCTGAGTGTTAAGCAAGGAGGCATCAAGTATAATTTTTTGAGTCTTTGGCATAACTTAACCTGGGATTGAACCCAGGTCTCCTGAGCCATTGGCAAACACTCTAACTGCTAGGCCAATGTCCGGTTGATACATAGATCAGCAATTTTGTATCTCAAAAAGAAAATGCAAATTTTAATCATTTGAGACCTGAGATCTTGTACCTAAATTTACCTCTACAATTTAAGCATCATCTCCAAACTAGTAAATCAGTACTACAATTTGTGGGAAAATAAAAGTACCACTTGTATACCACTCTAACTGGTTCAAAGGGTTAAGGACCAGAAGAAATAAAGGATTTTCCATCCCATAAAAAAAAGAAGGAATTCCCTTTTTTGAAAAATCTAGTAGTTTTATTTTTTTAAAATATTACAAAACTCTACATTTCACATGAAAACAGTATGTAAAAAATACCTATTGACTCTTAAGAACAGAAATCAATTCATTTCAAATAATTTTCTCATTTTTGTCTTTTCCTTTTATTAATTAATTTCTTTTAAACGGGAATAGAATTTATTTTCTAACACACACAGTTTGAGCTGACACAATGAAATTAGTTACCTAAATCTGACACAGACTTCCAGAAAAGACTTGCTCACAAGGAAAATTCATTCCTTGGGGAAGGAAGCTATTAATGTCAGAAGATCAAATGATAGACATCAATTAATTGTATTATATTGATCAATAGTAACATATTTGTAAACGCTGCAATAGTGCCCAAAATAAATTTGGTTATCTTTGGGGATATGCTTTTCAAAGTCATTTTTACACTCAAATTCATAAGTTTGTTTTATATTCTTTCTGTTGGAGAAGGAAATAATCGTTCCTTGCATTTTTGTTATGAAGACTGATTAAAAATTTTGGCAGAACCAACAATAACAATTTTGACAAAGAAACAGGTTTAGAGGGTCTATGTGGGTAATGCAATCACATACCATTTATCATTATCTGATAATACTTCTTTCCATGTACACATACATATATCTGTCAACGCATGCTGATATAAAAGTTATTGTGATTGAAAATGGACTTGATGACCCAAGATCAAATCCTGTTTGCATTGCACTTCACGTTAATACCCCAGTGAAAGACATCTATCAATTTGTTCTCCTCCAGCTAAGGATAAATTGTTATGCAGACAATATTTTTTTAGCCTTGGAAAGGTAACCACTCTAAAAAAAAGGAAATCTCTGAATTATAATCAGCTGTACTTTGCTTTAAAATTTACCTTGTATTGCATCCTGTTCATGGCATAGGTGTTGTTTAAATATATACATGATAACAAATTGTCTAATATACATTAGTTAAGCTTAATCCAGTTAGTAAAAAGGCAATAAGCTTTGAGCACCAACTGAGTTTTGATTAAAAAGTATGAAGGCAAAATCTTGCATTCTTTTTCACTTTAAAATCAAAATGCATTCATATAAATCAATGATGTCATAAAATCAAGAATGATGTCTACTTGAGTTTGTGCCAATTCACGATACTTTTTGATCAACAGTTTTTGGTGAAACACAATATTATGTAAGTGCAGCACACTCTATACTCATCATATTTTGCTCTGTACAACTTTTTCATGTTTCCTTAATTAAAAATGAATCCCAACATTAAGATCTGAGGATTGTAGGGCACTAAAATAAATGTGATATCACAGATTCACTCTGCATCAAAATAGAAGTTTTAAGAATGCTTTGACCACTGGAAAACTTGATGGAATGAATGTTTATTTTTAAGAAAATCAACATTTTATCTTTGTTCATTTCTGGTGTGTTAACTACAGTACAAGTTTTGATACTTTCTAAAAATGCATCATATGTATGTGTTTATCATTATACCTTTCATTCTAGTTTGAAGACATGCGATAATATGAGTAAGAAGACCTTTTTCCAATCTTAAGTTTTAGCGTTTGTGGAGAAATGGTTATCCTTATGGGAAGTGGACCCAGCCAACATAGTTCAAACCCTTGACTAGGCATTTTGCATTTCACATAGAGCTAATACCCTTGCAAAATGTATGACTCCAACAATTCTCCCTCTAGCTCTGGGTTAATATAAGAGAAGACTAGACTTTTTTACCTTGGTATGATAACCAAATTAGGAGAAGGAAAACTCTCAGTTTAAACCAGTTCTAGACCTAGAGAGAGATGGGCTGTGCTTGGCTATTCCTGCCCAAGACACACTACATAAGCAATGCTTTACATGATCAAACCAGGTCATGGGACAAGTGAACCAGTGATCTACATTTATAAGACAGATAAATAAAAGTCAGCTGAGATAGATGTAAACAGAGAAAGTTTTTTATTGATGAATGAATGATGAAATAATAATGAAAAGAAATTGAAATTCAGTAATGGCAATAGTAAGATGAACATTAAATTGGATAAAGAGTTTATACTAACAGTACAGTTCAAATATTTTTCTCTGAGAAAATAAAATCTTTAGAGAGTTCAAAGCTGAAGATTCTATATATTTGATTGACACACCTTATGAGTAAAAATCTGATATTTTTCTTATTTTTATCTATATAACTCTTTTATCTTAAAACAAAGTAATCATACACACATTTCCTTGCTCAGCCTCAGCATTCTGATTTTTTAATTTCCATTAAAATGTTACCTGCTTTATTGTTTCTTGCTTCATGTGTAAGTAATACAGCAGAGAATGACATATGCAAAAGAAATATATATATATATATATATATATATATATATATATATATATATATATATATATATATATATATATATATATATTCAAATAAATATGATATTTTTACTTTCTGTTGCTTTTGTAATCAATGAATTCCACTTTAGCAAATTTTGTTTCTTATGTAAGTATCTCAGTAAGAATAAATTGCTGAAACATAATGTGTTCATCTTGTTTTTCTATCAAAATTGCATTATTCAATCATATCTGCACACACTATACATATATGTATGGATGTCTACATTTTTAAAGAAAAATCGTCTTTAATTCTAGTTATCTCCCTTGAGGAATATGAATCTTCATAAAGAAAAAAAAAGCAAAGATGTGGAAAGTAGAAGAGCAAAAAAGAAAACTCATTGCTTTGAAATTAAAAAAAAATAGCTATAAAATAAAACATATTTAAAATGTCAAAATGATGATGATGAAATTAATAAAAATTGTTTAGAACCAGAATGAAATAATTTTGTGAAATTATTTAAAAAAATCTTTCAGTTGGAATGAGCAAGAAGCAGAAGGATGAATGAAGATTATCAATGACAGTGTCAGTATTATCAATCTAAGAAAGTAAAGCAAATATTAAAGGACAAAATATAATGTTATATCAGAAAAAGAAGAAGAATTATGAATTAAAAAAATAAACAAACAGGAGTTGTTAAGTGGAAAGAAAATCAGGAAATAAGAATGAAATAAACCTTAAAAACAAACAAAAAGAAAATAAGCCAACATTAAAGAAAAGCAAAAATAGAAAGAAAACGTACAGGAAGTAGTATGAAAGAAAAAGATGTTATCAAAGAAATAATAAAAGAAAATTAAAAAAAAAAGATTTAGATAAAATAGATATGAAATGCATAATACATAAATATACAAAAAATGAGGATGAAAGATGGGAAAATGGAAAGGAGTTGATGAGGATTGAAAAAAAATATTTAAAAAATACAAACTATACAAATATAAAAGGTAAAAAAAGAAGAATGAGAAAGAAGGAAAAGAGTAAATGAAATACTGGAGAAGTTTAGTGAATAAAAAAATTGGTGCATGAAAAATTGAAATTAAAGAATAATCTTTAAGTGTAGAAGGAAAAAAATGTTTGTGATAAAAAGAGAAAAATTATGAAAAAGCAAAATTTTAAAAACTGCACTTAAAAATAGATTAAATTGTGTCCCAAAAATACCCAAGTGGATGAGAGAAATATGAAATAAAGGAAAGAAAAAGACTGTACATATAAAGTGGCAAGAATCTATAAAACATCAGAATGGTATTGAAGTATGGTACATGAGGATGATGGTAGAATTTTAAAAAAAAATCAAATTTAGAAGTTTAAAATATTAAATAAAAAAGAAAAGAAGAGAGAATTAAAAACATAAAATTCTATCTGGAGCATGGTAAAATAATTGTTTTTATAACATCATTTTTGACTGCCATAAATCTTAAAACAAAGGAGCTCATTCCTCATTCTTTTGCTATAAAAATGAGTCTATGATAAAATCTGAACAGTCAACATTCTGAAAGACATAAAAAAGCACAGTAACTTGTTTCAAATATACTCAATTTAACTCTATATTTATATACCTCTACAACAAATATGATGTAATTCAAAAACAGGATTCCTTGCAAGATGTAGCTGTGTCAGTACAAGTGTCTGGTTGCACCATTTGGATTTTAACAAAAAATAGAATGCTACATAAGAAGTTTACTGGGGTGCTGCACACTGCTTGAAACAAATCCTGGAAACAGTATCCTATAAAACAGCAGCTGTACAGCCTTCCAACAAGCAAACTATTCAACTAAGATCAGCAAGACATGCTGGGCATTGCTGGGAAAGTAAGGACAAACTCATACATATCATTCCCCAATGGACTTTTACACCAGCTCTGTGCAAACACTGGATGCCATCTAGAGGACTAAACAAGAGAGATGGCTGATAGAGACACATGGTAAGAAAAAGAGAGAGAGTGAGAGAGAGAGAGAGTGTAATCCGTGCTATTAACACATGATGATAATGATAATAATGAATTATTTCACTCGGAAAACAATTCAAATGTCAGTTCTATAATAATTTAACTTTTTTAATTAGTTAGCAGAAATTAATCCTCTACTTTATCAAGCTCTAACTCATGCATATAAAATTCTGAATTAATGATACAAAATATTTGGTTAGCCGAAAAGACTACCAGAATATTTCCATTCCACAATTCTTGAGATAAAAAGAGAAACTGATCCACAAGGTTTTATTCGATTTTTATGAGAAACATCTTGGCAATTTCCTTTTCATTCAGACAAATGTAAAAATATATCCAAGGTTTTCTGTCCATCAATGATATTCTTGATTACTCATTTACTTAAAATAGTAACCTGTTTGTATAAGGAAAAAGATCTGATATTGAAAAAGAGAAATAGCAAATAAAGAATACTTGGCACATCATTCCTGAAGTTTCCTTAACACTTCTCAAAAAATAAATTGAATATTAAACAAAGCTAATTCTTTCCTTGGTTGGGTCAATAACTTTTCAGTTACCATATTATACATTCCACATTAACATACATACATTCCATGTATATATGTTAATTTCTATAAATATATGTAATAACATATATCTATAGACATTAACATACATACATACATACATACATACACATGCATATATAGCCCAACAACTGCATACACACACATGAATTTACACACACACACACATATATATATATATATATATATATATATATATATATATATATATATAAATCTATATAGAGAAGCACACACATAGACATGCATATATATATGTGTGAGTGTACCCAGCCAGCTGAGGCTGTAGAATACTCAGACTGCACTTCTGCAGAGAGGTAACCACCCATCAACAAGTGTCCTGGATATGACATTAAACCATCTGATGGTGAGGCTTCAATCTTTGAGTTTGAGAAATGTTGAACACCCCTTCATTACCATTAGTCTCAGATCCACTCTGACCAGGAGTGGTAGTATTTGTTAAGGTCCCATAGAACTGTTCAACCTTTTACAAGAGATTATAATTATTTGATATAATTATTATTAACAGTGTGCGAATAGAACTATTACTGTTAGCTACACTTGAAATCATTTAAAGATGTGCAAATAGAACTATTACTGTTAGCAATCCATGAAACCATTTAATGGTGTGCAAATAGAACTATTACTGTTAGCAATCCATGAAACCATTTAATGGTGTGCAAATAGAACTATTACTGTTAGCAATCCATGAAACCATTTAATGGTGTGCAAATTGAACTATTACTGTTAGCAATCCATGAAACCATTTAATGGTGTGCAAATAGAACTATTACTGTTAGCAATCCATGAAACCATTTAATGGTGTGCAAATTGAACTATTACTGTTAGCTACACTTGAAACTACTTAATAGTGTGCAAATAGCACAATTACTGTTAGTAATACATGAAACCATTTAATTCAGTGAACAAATGAGTTCTGGCTTATTAAAAAATGTTACCTATAAACTAATCCCTTATAAGTCATTATATATATATATATATATCATCATCATCATGTAATTGTTGTCAAGCTTTTTCTCCATACCTTTTGTTATCGTCCATATGGTGCATCCATAGAATAGTATCAACATGACCGCTGCTTGGAAAAAACTGCATTATATTTTATTGGTTAGGTCTGTCTTACATATGACCAATAGTCTATCGATATCTGTCCATGCCTTTGCTATTTGCATGATGTTGGCATTCTCAATTGATGAGATGCTGCTTCCGCAGTAAGGGAACTTGTCCACTAGTTTCAAAGGACCACTCTTTAGTGTGGAGATGTTGCCTCTTTGATTAAAGCACATGCATTCTGTCTTGTCTTCTTTGACATGGAGGACTATGCCACATGGGGCTTGTTCCAGACTATATAGCAGGGATTCAGCTTGGGCAGGTGTATTTGCTATAAGCACTATGTCATCTGCATAGTCCATGTCCATAATAGCTTGTGCAGGGTATGTTTTGCTTCTTTCCTTTGCTAGCTTTGAAACCATTTTCTTTCATTAAGTCTATAGATGTTCTCAGCACATAGTCTAGGCAGGTACTAAACAGGTATGGAGCTAATTTGTCTCCTTGCAGCACACCTGCTACTATGTTGAAGTAGTCTGTTGCTTCATCCAGTGAGTGGACTTTTACTTTCATGTTTTTATAAACAGAATTTGACATTAAATAACCCACAGGGGTTGATATGCCATAAAACTCTCTCTCTCTCTCTCTCTCTCTCTCTCTCTCTTTCTCTCCATATATATATATATATATATATATATATACTGTGTGTGTGTATTTATGATAGTTTTATGTAATTTTCTAGAAATTGACAATCTTGATATATTGGTCACTTCTGATGATGCAACATAAATTTAAAAAAATATGCTAAACTTGATAAATAAAACTCCATAATTACTCAATTGTGAATGTGCAATGTTCCCATGATGTATTATAATAGAATTTTCTGTTATTCTATATGAGAAAAAAAAATTCCTTCATTTATTAAGCAATAAATTCGGAAAGTATTGAACTAAACTAACAAATGCAGAACAATAGATACTTTTATATAAGTATGACCTAAGTACAAACTCATTTAAATATTATTACATTTTTTTATTCAACAAATAAACAATCTATTAAATATTTTCAAATGAAAATATTGAAAATTGTTAATTATATAAGGAGTGTGTAATAAATAAATGATTTTATATATGACGGTGCAAAAGTCACTTATCATCTAAAAAAATGTACATTAAAACCAAAAATGAAGAGCATTTGAAGGATATTATATTCCAGAAATTACTTCAAAGTAATTAATGAGTGTCAAAATAAATAAAATTAAGATAAATATTTCCTTTTTTATTCAAAATTTGTTTAATCTTTAATATGGTAAGTAAGTTTTGCACCAACCAGCATTTTAATATTTAAGTTTCGTTAATAAATGATTGTTATCTTAGTGTCTAAATCATGGAAATGCCTTTTCTATGACAGGGTTTGTTCAACCTGGGATGTTTTGTTCTAAACAGCTGAACATGTCTAAGACTAATCTCTTAAGAATTGAAAAAAAAGACAAAAAATGAAAATGCATGTTTCGTCTTTTTTTTTTTTTGTTCAGACGTTTAGAAAACTTTATGTTAAATGATTAAAAAAAATGTTCTCCTAAAGAAGTTATATTTTTTTTTGTCTTGCACAAAATGAGAACTCATTTTCTCAAAACAGAGCAAAACAGGAAAAAAGAAAAAAAAGAAGCTTTTTTTTATCATTGACCAAACAGAAATAGTAGCTCGTTGAAAAATAGCAAAAAATGCCCCAAAACAAAGACAAAGTTAGAAGCTTTTAAAATCAGATCAATTTCAGGGTCATATATATATATATATATATATATATATATATATATATATATATATATATATATATATATATATATATTTAACTGAAGAAATAAAAATAGAAAGCCGGTGTAAATATGGAGCAGTTGAAATTTCTTTCATGACTCCAGAAAAAATATAGATTGCTGATCAAATTATTTTTGTTCTTTGCTTATAATAGAGAGAGAAAAAAATGTAGGCAACTGTAATGTTTTTTTAAATTATACTAAACTAGAATATCATTAGACTAGTAAAAATGATTCTCTTTTCAGGAAGAATTAAACAGAAAATGCTATCTCAAAATGTTTTTTCTGTAATCTTGTCTAATTTTAAAATATTTTGATCATGTTATAATATATAATTAAGTTTTGTTTTCTAAAATGCATATGGCTGACTCTTACAAGGATACAAGTCTAATCTTCATTCTTATTAAAAAAATTTGAATTCCAAAATACAGATTGATTTTAATGGTATGTCAACCTGTCAAATGTTGTTTTATGCCAAAGGGTTTGGGAATCATATTCATTGTACATGTATATTTTCATATTTTGTGTAGTAGTTTCTTAAAATGCATTTTTTACACAAAATCCTATCAAGTACATATGAGTTTTAAACTGATCTATTTAACACGTAGATGGGATTCAGACAAATCAGATCAGAGTGTAGTTGGGAGTTATGGAAAAGATGGGGTATTCAACATTTCCCAGATCTCCGAAATTGGAGCCTTACCATTAGATGTTGTTCTGTTTCATATTGGGGATACCTCCTTTTTTTAGTCGGGTGGAAGTTAAAACTCCTGCAAAGTTTATTTTAAGCCCTACCGACATGGTATGCATTCCAAAAGTGGTTAAAAGGAAAGTAGTCCTTGTTAAACAGTAAAAAATACTCATGAAGAACAGTTCAATGACAAACCACAAGAGATGATCATGATAAGTTACTTAACATAAAAAAATAACCTGAATAAATTTTTTACAATGTTTTTGTATACCAACATATCAATCAATGCTGATTTGATTTTTAATCAAATCTACCATAATTGAGAACCTTAACCTTCTGAGATAAGGATTTTCTAATTTTTTGCTGATTCAGCAGTTTTTTCCTTTACTTTGCTTTACTTACAATATAATCAAGTTATCTTGGAATAATTGAGCAATGCACTTACATTGCTATGCAAAAAGACAAAAACCAAATGCATAAATTCATAATACTGATTATTTTTCTATGAACCCTATAGCTAAATGCTGGGAATTTTAATTAAAACTGGTTAAAGAAAAGTCATGCAACAGGTGAGTAGGATTTCTTTTTTCAAAATTTATTATTCGAGTAGATGACCTCTGATTTTTTTTTGTTTTTGCTCTTGTGTAAAAGATCAGGGTAATTTTTTAATCAGAGACTGGAGAACATGAACACTGAATAGAAAAAATATAGCTAAGAGGATGTTATATAAGTTAAATATAAGTGTATAATAATAAATGAATAAATAGCTGAATTGTAAACAGAAAGAGCAAGAAGGCAAAAAGGGAAAGAAAGTGAAAGGGAAAAGCAAAAAAGAAAAAGAAAATATGAAAAAGAAAGCAAAAGAAAGAAGCAAAGAGAAAGAAAAGAAAAAGGCAAAGAGAAAGAAAAGAAAAAAACAAGAAAAGGAAAAAGAAATAAAGAAGTCAAACATTAGATTTATGTCATTTTTCTTTATAAGAATTCCAACAAACATCTCTTGAAACTAAATACAATATGAAGAAAGCATATAGGGAAGGGTCAGTTCCTATTCATACAGTTTCGTCTTAGTTACAGAAATCTTAGCAAGGGGATGAGAGTCTTTAAGATCATGAATGACCAGGAAGGAAACAATTCTTTGACAATGATACAATAGCTTTTCAGAAATTTATTGGTTCTTGGAAAAAATTATGTTCACTATACGGACATAAATGACATAGTAGCAGACTAGGAAAATTGTATTCTGTCGCATGCAACCTACTTTGATTAAACGTCACTAGTCTTTTAGGTTTAAACTATCATTCATATAAAATATAATGGATTTTTAACAGCTTTTTATCCTTTTCTCAATATATATATATATTATGGACACCCACATATGGACGCACCTGTGTTGGCCATCCAGCAAGGACTTACATAGATCAGTTTTGTGGAGACACTAGATGCAGTCTAGAAGACTTGCCAGGAGCAATGAATGATAAGGATGGATGATAAGACAGTCAGGAAACTCTATACTATCAACATGATTTGATAATGATGATTTTAATAAATAAATAAATACATATATATTAATTGTCTCTCACCATGTCAGCTCCATTGCTAAAAGTTTCATTTATTTGAGAAAATACAATCATTAGATGTTATATGCTTCAAATATATCAAATAACAACAGTTTATTTTAGTTTTTATCCTGATCTACAGTTTATTATTAGAGCAGTTTCTTGATTGACGATAAATGTTTTTAAAATGACTAATTCATTTATACACACACACACACACACACACACACACACATATATATATATATGTGTGTGTGTGTGTGTGTAAATAATAGATAAGTGGAAGTCTTAAGACAAGTAGGAATATTTCTTTGGGACAATTTATATTTTCATTTTCCTCAGCCTTAAGTCATTGTCAGGAGAAAAGCTTTTGTGAAAAAAAGATTTTTATGAAAGTTTTTAAAATTGTTTTTAAGAGAGTTGATATGCTATAAAAGAACCAATGAAAAATGAACTGGTGATATTGTGTATATATATATATATATATATATATATATATACTTTGTCATCAGCAACTAATTAAGACATAATTCAATTATAATTTTTTTTTGTCATTTGAACAATTCTTAAAACATGTATAGAGGATTACATTTTCCTTATCATCAATTTCCTCCGAGACATTTTAGACATCATGCTGAAGAATACTGAGAACTGTATAGAAGCTAGAATGCAAATCTGTTTCCTACCATTTGTGATTGGAAAAGGGCTTTAGACATTCCTGCTGATATTGACATATCTCATATTGTTAGATAATCTTACTGAAGAATCTGGATGACAACCAAAATATTTTAAGATTTTCTAAAGACTTGATCAGCTTATAGCATCAAACACCTTTATCAGGTTCTAACACAACACTGCCTCTCAGAAGGGTGATCAACAGCAATTTTTGCTATCCTGCAAATCCTTGATATTTGGCAAAAGAGAGTATTGAAATAACCTAATTGTTTAAGAAATTTGAGTTGTGTACATGGTTTTATAGAAGTTAATGATGATTGACTCTTTAAAGTCTCAAGGTAGTTTATACTGTTTTGAGCAGCAAAGACGCTCCTGTGACCCTGAATACAGACCTAGTCATCATGCTTCCTGATCTCAGGAGGTGTGCTACTTGCTCCTGAAGCTTTAAAACATTTTAGTTTTGCAATTGCTTTCACAGTTTCTTGTTGCATTGGTACCTTGACCAAATCCAGCTTTGTTCAGAGCCATGGGATATGATCAATTGCAACTTCCTAAGTGGTGTTGAAGAGTCTGTGAATTTTCTGAACTAGCAGCTTTGGATAGAGTCTTTGTCAGTAATCAGTACATTCCTGTCTGCAGCATTTAAAGGGTTTCATGCCTGATAAGAAGAGACAGATATTCATTTTAGCATTTTGTGGAAGCCCTTGTAGTCACTCACATCAGCATAAAGTTTAGTTCTCTCTGTGAGGTAGGACTACTGGTCATTTTGTATTTTGCTAATTGTTGAATACCTAACAGAAAAATATTTTCCTGGATTGTAGCATTGAGCAAAATCTGCCCAACCATCAATTCAGTGATAACCATTAACTAAGTAAATGAACTAGACTCATGATTCTTTTGTAGTTGTGAAGGACAGACACAATGTCACATTCTTAAAACAGCACTCCTCAGATTTTGAATTTAGTGTTTTTCTTCCTCTTAGACCAGTTGTTTTATCAAGGTTAAAGAGTCTAGTCTACCTTTCTATTTTCCCTTAACTTGAGGAAAAAAGAAATAGATTTATACTTTTTGTAAAGACATTATAGTAAAAGCAAGAAAAAGTTTGTGACTGTAGTTGAGGGTGAACCGAATGCTCCCTTTTCGATAGCTACTACAACCAAGATGTAGGGGAGAGCACTACTCCTTTCCCTGGATTGCTCCACTTTACCCTTGATCTATATCTTATAATGCTGTGTTTTAAGCAAGGAGGCATCAAGTACCATTTTTTGAGTCTTTGGTATAACTTGACCTGGGATTGAACCCAGGTCTCCCAGGCCATTGGTGAACACTCTAATCATCATGCCAATAAACAACCTTATCCAGGATTCGGACAAAATTTGTTGAGTCTATTTATTTTTAAGCATTACTTGAGGTGTGCCTGTATACACACACACACACACACACACACACACACACACATATATATATATATATATGTATATACATATATATATATACACACTAATGCATGCAAATATATATATGTATACATATATATATAAGTTGGCTGACAGTAGTTGAGGGTGAACCAAAAGCTCTCTTTTCAATAACTACTAACCGAAGTGTAAGGAAGAGCGCAACTCTTTTCCCGGGATTGCTCCACTTACCCTTGATTCATACCTTATAATGCTGAGTGTTAAGCAAGAAGGAATCAAGTATCATGTTTTGAGTCAACCTGAAATTGAACCCCAATCTCCCAGACCATTGGTGAACACTCTGCACCCAAACATACATATATATACAAATAGATAATCAAACACACAAATATAAAAATGCCAAAATACTAGAAATATGGACAATTTGGTGCAATAAAAAGAGTTCAGTCTGCCCTACTATTTTCTTATATTTTTCATAAGAGCCGTATCATGAAGTGAAAAATGTTGCTACTCTAAGATTTGAACTCAGCTTGCTAAGTCTATTTCCTATTAAGCATTACTTGAGGTGTCCTTAAATGTATATATATATATATATACATATATGTATATCTGTATACCCCCCACACAAATACATGGATATATACAATGATATATATCCATTTACATGCACACAAATATATATTTATATACAAATATAAAAAGTGTGCACACTTTGGTGCAATAAACATCGAGAAGGCATGTTCAGTCTAGATCACTTTCATGTCACATAACATAATGTGATGTGCTGAAAAACATATTTTCATTTTTTTCTTTTTTCATTGATGAAGAAGATTTTTAGAGCTGCAATGAATCTGCTGAATATTGTATTTTAAGAGTAGAGTCTAATCAATATTTCAGCTATAGAGATAGGTACAAAAAAGTATATTAATACACAGTCAATGCACACACACAAAACAGAATAATACCCATTGTTGATGACTGTAAAGTATTCTCATGAATTAAGAAAAAAGAAAAAAAAGAAAAGAGAAAACAATTACTGATATTGGGGCACACATCTAAGATTTTCTACTTTCATTCACTTATGTTTCCCCACCCTTTCCAGATGCATCCCTAGGGTAACTATTAGATAGGTATCATTGCTTAGTACAATGGCAGAACTCACATCCTACTTGAACATGTGTAGATAACTTCTTTCACTTACAGAAAACATTTTTTAATACCAAAAAATAAATAAGTAAATAAACTCAAGTGACAGAAAAAAAACATTTCCAATCACTTTTAAAGTCTTCGTTTGATTATAGCCTCTCTAAAAACTCCCATTTTGAAAGCTAAAACCTAGAAAGCCATAGAGAACGATGTAAGCATTATTACAATGATTTGAATGTAGATAGTATTGTGCAGTTTAACCTTCCACTCCCATATTCAAGAGACAGCTCAATACTAGTTACAAGTGAGCATCATATTTTATTAACAAATGATGTCAAAGGAAACATATTTTATTTACAGGTAATATTTACCCTGTTGATCTATTCCTGCTGTTGATTGCCTTTATCCTCTGTACACTAAAGTGATGTTGGTGATGAACATGTGTTGACAGAAGGAAAATGGCTTCTTAGTTTATGAGGCTCTTTTTGAAATTTTTATTTTTATTATGCATGTTGCTTTTCAACAAAAGAAGTGTTATTATGCAACGAGTATAATGTGTATAAAAGATGGTGCATTATTTATGCAATGATTAGCACTTCAGCCTAGGACTATACTACATGCGCATTTTGTGAAAAATGTTACAAATCACAAAATATACATGTATAAATACATATTAAGGGCACTTCAGCATATTGTAATGGTTAATAAACTAGCCTCACAGATCTGGTACTGCCAAGTAGTGACTTTTGAAACTCTCTAGGTGTCCTATACTCATTGCCAAATCTAAATTATCATCAAAGCATTTCAACAGCCCAGATTATCTTGACTCACTCTTGCCATTAATTCCTAAGGGGTTGTCTCTCTTGATAAGTCTTCTAGGTGGCATCCAGTGTCTGCATAAAGTTGATAAATCTAAGTTTTTTGCTGATTTGACAGTGTCCATTTGTTGGAGTTCATTGAAGAACATTGCTTATGAGTGTGTCCTTACTTCTCAAGTAATACCCAGCATATCTTGCTCCCCTATCTTTAATTGTTTGTGAGATGGGAGGTAAGTGGTCATACAGCTGGTGTTTTGTAGGATAGAGCTTCCAGAATTTGTTCAAAACAGTATGCAGCATTTTTGTGTAGGTCCCATTTAGCTTTTTTTCAAGTGTTTCATTATAGTCCAAGTGTTGCAACCATACAGTAGTACTGACATGGCTTGAGCTTGGAAGGATATTCATTCTATGTTAGCAGAGATATGATTTCAATATGGTTATTAACTTGACCTTAACAGCCCATGCCTTTCTTATACACATATTGATATTGCTTTCAGTGGATGAGATACTGCTACCAAAGTATGTGAACCAAACACACTATATTTTGTATATGTGGATGATTTAATTATATTTGCATCCTCATCTTGGTTGTTTTTATTAGAATATTTCAGCCATTGTGATTTAAAGCAGTTTCAATCTCTGTATCTGGCAGTGCAGAAATACATAATCTCACTTGAAAAATATCTAAGCAGCCCAAAAAGTAATGAAAGCATGATGCGATTATATTACCAAAGTTAAGCATTGATGAGTCTGTTCAGAGATAAGGTGGGTAACCATTAAGTAATAACAGTTTCTATAAGCAGCATAAGGCCTGTGTGCCCGTGGTGTAATGGTTATCGTCGCAGGAATTGGACTCGGCGACACGAGTTCAAATCCTGGACTGATTGCATTTCACATAGCACTAATACCCTTGGGAAAGGTATGAATCCAATTATTCTCCCTCCAGCTATGGGTAAATAGTAGGACAGACTAGGTTCTTCAGTCTTGGTGAGGCAACTAGTCTAGGAGAAGGAAAACTCTGAATTCAAACCTGTTAAACTCCGCTTAAAAAAATTGACCTTGTGTCATATCCTGCCCGAGCGGAGGGGTCGGGTAAATATGATAAGGCCTGTGTGCCAGACTAAGCAAAGTTTAGTAAATAACAAAGGAATAAGATGATATCTATAAGGTCTAAGATATCAAGCAAAAATGCTGCATGATATGACTGGAGGAAAAACGTGAGAAGAATATCTTGCTTAGACAAAATAAACTATTTCAGTGAATATCCCTTGAAAGTTATCAAAAGGTTCAGAAACCTAAAGAAGACCTGAGGGTAGATCTACCACATTTCATAGTACAGAAGATCCCTATTCCAAATTCAGCAAATATTATTAACAAAAATGATTGGATAATATGTTGAATGTTACTGAAAATGGTAGAATTCTCATCCTACTTGAACATGTGTTGATAAATTCTTCCATTTTCAGAAAACTTAATTAATAACCAAAAATTAACTGAGAAATATTAAGTTATACTGAATATACAGATACTACACTGATCTTCAACAGAAGACCAAGTTGCAACATTTTTATCCAATGCACAGATGGTCTGATTCCAGGCATAAATGCTGATCTATATGTAAATATCCTTTTATTTTTTTAACTGGTAGAATGCAAGTAATATATTGGGTAAAATATTTCAGATGATAAAATTTCCTCTTGTAGTAAAACTGGTTGTAAGAGATGTCAACCTTCTCCAGGCAAGACAGGAATAAAATCAAATAAGATTTGAAAAATAGAATAAAAGATAAAACTGAAAAAGTTAATATTTTCTCAAATACTGAATTATAAAAAAAGAGAAGGAAAATTTGGATTCTTAAAAAACATACATAATTAGTTGTCTGAATTTCTGCGATAAATCAATTTCTATCATTAATTAATTTTTGACGAGTTTTTCTTTTTATTTCATCTTATTTGATTGCTTTTTTATCCCAACTTTCAGGTGGTTTTCATATCTTGCTACTCTAAAGTAAGATGCATGGATCAAAAATAAAGAATAATTTATTTCAGAATCACACTGCTGACTTAAGAGTTGTCATGTGTAAAAAAAACAACTTGAACACTGAAATAAAAAGCAACTAATAAACGATAAAAATTTACTAATTATATATAATAATGAACAGTGTGATTTTTTATTTTCCTTTCTTTGTTTCTTTGTCTGTAATTTTTGTCATACTAAAGCAAACAGATATATAAAAGTAAACCCTACCTAATTTGATAAGTCAAATTAACTTAGAAATGCTGAACAAAAAGTATGTAGAATTCAAAGATACTACATTAATCCCCAGTATGTATTTACTCAACCCCTTTACCTTAAACAGGATGTGTAGGAAGATTCTTCATGGTGTAGTGGTTTGGTTTGGTTTCTTTGTTTAATGGCATAACCATCTTAGGTTATTTAATGCCGAAGCCTTCCTTGTAGAAGAACGGTATTTAACCCATAGCTAGGAGGATAAGGGCGTTCATAACTTTCCCAAGGGTATTTGTCCGAAAGTGAACATAATAGTGAAACTTGAGTTCAAACTTGATTACAATGATTCTGTAGCCCAGTGCTTTAACCATTACACCACAAGGACACTCCTGGCTACAACATCAAAGTAAGCAAATTTAAACACCAATCATACTATTATGTTCACTTTCATAATAATCCCTTTGGGAAAAGTATAAATCTCCTTATCCCCTCATCTATGGGTTAAATAGTACTACCACTGTTCTTCTATAAGGATGGCTTTGGCATTGAATAACCCATGAAGGTTGATATGCCATTACACAAATAAATCAAACCTAAAAAACAACATGTGACACTCAGTCAGTTTTAAAGCAGACTTTAACACATTTGAGTTTAGAATTTTTCATCTCCTGGGCTGTTTTCCATACCATAGTTAAAAATCCATGCCTGCCCGACATTTTGCCTTTAGCTGGAGGGAGAATAGATAGATACATACCTTTTCCACTATGTGAAATGCACAGGGCATTTCCAGGATTTGAACTCAGATTTGTGTATCCATTTCCATTAGCAATATTACACCTCAAGCACCTCCATAATCCCCAGGATAAAATCAGGGGAAACATTTTGATCCATAAATGCTCTGATTCGTGGTACAAGGGCTGATCTATACATAATTGTCCTATCATTTTCACTGGCGGTATGTTACTACTTGTAACTTTAAAAAAAAAGATAACATTCTAAATAAAGGTATTTTATTGATTGCTTCATCTCATAACTCTTTCACAAATGGCAATTGTTTATTATCAACAACTTGAATATTTATTATTGAAGCTATCTTCTTTCTTTTTTTTTCCAAGTTGAAACATGCAACTTTTGAGGAAAAATTTAGTCCCAGGTAAATATACAGGCAAGACAAAATCTCATGAAAATCCTATCCTGAATTGGTAAGGTATCTCTTTACAAAAAACAAAACAAAACAAAATCATTTCCTAAAAAGATCACCAATAACAGTAAACTAATGATTAGAGGTCTGTCTAGATTTAGACAGGCATCAATGAAACAGCAGAAGATAATTTTTTTGAGGCAGCACCATTTTTTTTCTTTTATCTTCCAGATTTCAAACAATAATTTACCTCTCGATAAAACCTAAATGACGTGAGCACTTAGAATAATGAGGCTGTTCATTGTGAATCAAAAAAACTTGCCTCATCAATACTACCTTCTTTACAAAGTCACTAATATGCTACTAACAATGCTACTGGACTTTGTAGCACATTATTTTGAAAGGATGACATACAAACGTATCAAACGATTATATGCTTTCATATTCCTGGAAAGCTGACAAACCACTCCAATAAATTGACCAGATTCAAATAGAAAGAAAAAAAAATGTAATTGGGAACATTAACTTTTTTTTTTTTCTTTCATTTCATTCATTTCATTGCTGTTTTTAATTCATCATGAACATAAAAGTTTATTCATAATTACAAGAGTGAGTCAAAAGTTTTGCAATATTTTGGTAATATGTTAGTTTGCAGTATGTACATCAAATGACAGAAGCTGTTCAAGCCACGAAAGGTACCTGCCGTGGTTGGTAGTATCACAGTATTTGATGCATTGACACAGTGTGTACTGTTTTACAATAAGTCATTTGAAAGTTGTATTGATGAATATGCAGCATAGTCTTACTTGGGAACTTATGCTTTACAACTTCAATCATCATCATCATCATCATCAATTCATGCTGCTAGCATGGGTTTTCCTGACTCTCTCTCTCCATCCATCCCTATCATCGATTGCTCCTGGCAGATATTCCAAATTACTTGTGTCCACACAGAGCTGTTCTTCTTGCTGGTCAGCACACTAGCATGTTCATATGTAGGGGTCCTTAGGTGAACATCACACATAAGTTCATCCTTGCTTCTCCAGCAGGGTCCCACATGTCTTGATCATCTTACTTGGATGGTTTTAGAGATGTGATGTAAGTAGCTGTAAAACAGTTGTTTCATGGGGTGTTGCTTCCAGGATTGGTTCAATATAGCTAGTAACATTCTTGTACAGTTCCTGTCTACCTTTTTTTCAATGTGTTTTATTAGTGTCCATGCAGTGCATCCATACACTAGTATTGATACCACTGTGGCTTGGAAGAAATGTTTTTTCTTTCCTGGATTCATTAGACTTCCATATGATCAATAGCCAAGTTGAAAGGGAAGTTGACTACAGTAAATTAATTCAATAATTCTAGAAATTTTGCATGGATTGCCAGAATCCTGATGATCAGGCAAGGTTAGATAGGCCTAAAACTGTTGATTTGAGTTTGAGATTCCAAGCTATAGTGGCAAATCTGATGAGTCAGACTTAGAGAGTATCAGGTGAGCTCAGCATCAAGTAGAGTTTCTTACCTTCACAACAAAAGAATCCAGAGGTACCAAATATTGCTTCACATTACCAAAATATTGCAAAACTTAGTATTTTTCTGGTAAAGAAATGACTAATTCTGCATTTACACTTTCTTTTTCTTTTGTTTTAAATTTTTTTGTTGATTTCTTTCTTGTGTGAATTGGGATGAACATTAAGCAATCAACTCAGATGATACTGATCAAAGAAAAAAAGACTTTGATTTTTTAGATTTGCCACTTTCTTAGTGCTTAAGAATTATGTTTGGAGGTGACAAGTTTAATACTGTCTTAGAGATAATACCCTTCACAAGGACTTTAGTATCTGTCAATTCTGCTTTTCTTGCAATCATACAATGCAATTGCTTTATTCAGATGAACAGAATATCAATAAAAACTATGAACATAAAAAAATAACAATCCATTATGATGATTGCAGTTAAAATTTGACTCAAATCTTGGTTTAGTTTGGTTTCTTTGTTTAATGGCATATCAACCTTTGTAGGTTATTTAATGCCAAATCCATTCTAGAAGAACAGTTGTGGTACTATTTAACCCATAGCTGGGAGGATAAGGGGTTTTATACCTTTCCCAAGAGTATTTGCCCGAAAGTGAACGTAATAGCTCGGCTGGAGTACAAACTCGCTTACTATGATTCTGCAGTCCATTGCTTTAACCATTACACCATGAGGACACCCTCTCAAATCTTGCACTTATGAAAGAATACTATATTCATCCAGAAAATACCTATTTTCTAGTCTCAGTAGGTTCACTGGTTGGTTAAATGACGATCACACTGTCTACTTAACTATATGTACTAGTATGCTTGAGTAAGTATATCTATGTTAACTCTTTTAAACCATAAAACTGGAATTTTGATTAAGATCATAAGCTTGATATTATAAGGATTATGTTAGTATGACAAAAATATGTTCATTTTTTGAACATATAAATCTGATATTTTACTAATTACCTTAAGCATATTTCAAGAATCACGTAAAATATAGTAGCTATTTATAGCATTTCTTTTAATAAAATGATAGCATGTCTCAATGCGTTTATGTCTAATTGTACTAAACAGTTGGTATCTTAGGGACCAAAGGCTAATGTTTCAAAGGGATAAATCTACATATAACTATATATACTAATGTATGTATTTACTCCACCTTCCCACCACAAGCAGGATATGACACAAGGTCAATTTTTATGTGCCATACATCAGGTTTAAATTCACATTTTTTCTTCTCTTAGAGCAGTTAAAGAGCAAGGTCTGACCTGCTATTGACCCATAACTAATCATGGCAGGGAGAATTGTTGGATTCATCCTTTTCCTGAGGGTATTAGTGTGATATAAAATACAAACAACTTCTTCCAGGATTTGAACTCAGGTCATCGGGTTCAATTCCAACAACAATAATCATTACACTATGAGTACCTATATATACTAAAGTATGTAATATATTACCTAAAAGAATGTGATATATTACCTAAAAGTATGTTATATATTACTTGAGAACATAAGAAAACTGAGAGATATTAGCACAGAAAATTGGAAATACAAACTGTTCTCTTGTCACTTGAATCTGTTTCGCATTTAGCTCTGTCCAATACTTGGATAACTGAACAAAAAGGTCTCATTGAGATTCAGCCCATTAGCTGTGTAAAGGAAATTAGTTGAGGGTATTTATGTCAGATATCAGTTCTTCTATTGGTTGCATGTATTGCAGTATAACTGGTTACGTGTAACTTGGAGAGGAGATGGGCACTTCCCAGTAATCTTCTTTTACTTGAGAGATATCACAAAACAAGATGACAAAGCATGACATCCAGGCTACTTAGCAGGACATGTGTGCATTCACTTTGATCAAATAACATCATTCAGTAAATTTGCCCATGAGGGTTCACTGTAGATTAGTGGCTAATATGCTGGGCTGCAACATCATAGCAAACAAGTTCAAACACCAGTCAAGCTATTGTATTCACTTTGAGACTAATACCCATGGGAAAGGTATGAATACCATTATTCCTTCTGCTATGAATGAAATACCCCCACTATTGTTCTTCTACAAGGATAGCTTTTGTATTAAATAACTGATGATGATTGATATGTGATTAAACAAAGATACCAAACTATATATACCCAAAGTTATCAACTGTTTTGAAATTAATCTTGGTCCAGATGGAGCTTGAAATAAATTTGAGTTTATGCAATATCTTTCAAATTCTCTGATTTAATGACTTATTATTTATTACAAATCTCAGTCTACTATCCTCATCGTTGTTGTTTAGTTTGGTTTAGTTTAATGATACATCAATAACTTGATTAATGCCAAAATGCTTGACTGTAATTAAAAATATATTTTCAATCATCTATTGCATTTTTAATTGCACTTTATTTGTCTATGATCATTTGTTTGCATAGGGTTATTATATCAAGTATTCCTATCTAATACAAATAATTTGCACACAGTTGCATAATTTCAAGTGTTTTTATCTAATACTAAATAATACACAATTATATTGTTTAAAGTAAATATTTATATTTAATAATAATCATTTTTTTGCTCCGAGTTATATGGTTTCAAGTTACTAATAATAATCTTTAGTAAACAATTATAGCTTCAAGAAACTATTTTTAATACAAATAATTTACAGTTATATGGTATCTAGAATTCCAATCTGAAGCAAATAATTTTCTAAAACTGAGAGTAATGCCAATAAAGAAGCACTTTATACTACCAAGAGTTCCAAAATTGGATCTTCACAAACAGATGCAGTTTAGTGTCATACGCAGGATACCCTTTTTATAAGTGTCCTTTTCCTATGCAGGGGATATGGGCAACATGTTATAAATGCCACCAACTGGGCAATCACCATTGTTGTATAGATAATCCAAATAATGTTTTAAAATTCTGTGATTAAAATTTGTAAAACTTAATTTCAATTTTGTCTCAAAGATTGTAAAGTGATTCAAGTTATTAATATTTGCTAATAATCAGTACAAAACAGCATATCATAGTAAGTCTTTACCTGAGCAAACCTCTTAAATTGCTCTTAGAGAATAAAGCAAGTTCCAGTCATATTCGTAAGTAAATGATAATTTTGTGGGATCTGCATTCATGCTTAACATGATTGTTTCATTAATTTGAATTCTCAATATAATGGAGGTAACTATAAAAGGCTAATATGAATCCAGCAACCAAATTAGTTCATTTAATGAGGATTCAGTTTTTACCACACTGGATCATCTGCTGGAATTATTCCAGTAATGATAGGAAAACAGACATAGAAGGTTCATTCATTAACTTTAAAAGGAACCATAAATATTATTATCAAAATCTATTTACTCAGTTATTTCTGTACATGATAATATCTAGTTATTTATAATATCATAATTTATTTATTTAGTGGTTTATTCCCATTACATAATGGTTTATAACAATGAAAATAAATCTGTAAAATGTTCATTTTCCTTGGCAAAGTTAAAGTCAGGGTTTAGGTTTGGTTTGGGCTTCCATAATTTAAAGTAAGATCCAATCTAAAACACCAAAAAAACATCCTAATTAAATGGGTGGATTTGGACAGCCAAAAACTTCTAGAATACCTGACTGCTTCCAAAACAGAAGATCAATATCATCATGGACCAATGCAACTGTGGAGACCTTGAGAGCTCATGAGTCATTTTTTTCTATTTTAAATTTTACATCAGCTCATATGTATATTTTCATATTTTGACAAAACAAAAAATGGCTTCTGGCAAAGATCATCATAATATATTGCTCTCATAGAATTTACAATTTATATTGTTATTTATGTCATTAAAAATCAGTGCAAATGGAGAAACTCATGTTCAGAAGTCATGTGTCTCATTAAAATATTTTCAAGTTACACAATTTGTAATATTGTCCTTATCTTATTTGTTATACTTATAATGTTGCAGGATCTCTATCAAATTTTCAGATACCTTTCGTTGTATTTTATAACTTTCAGAGAATTCTGAACTGACGTCCATAAATCAAATAAAAGGTTCAGCTTGAAATTTTCTGAGGTTAGTGACTATAACAACAAAAAAAAGTTTTTGGAAAAGGTCAGAAATCAAATTAAGTATGAATGCAGATCCCACAAAATAATCATTCAGTCACAAATTGGACTGGAAATTGGTTTATTGTCTAAATTGTGCAAATAATATAAATAATAACAATTCTTCATGGCAGAAATTTAGACTGAACATTTAACAAAATTATTTATTTGGCAACTTGCATATAAAATCCATGGCCTATTTGAAGAAACTGCCAGTTGATACCATAATAGAGAACAAATGAAGTAGTGATTTGCTAAGCTTAGAATAGTTTAGAACAAGGCCAGATGTATGGAGCACCAAGTGAGAATCAAAATCATTAACAATGGTTAACTATTTAAACTTGCTTACCTTTACACAAAGTGAGATACTCATTAATAAAAGCAAATCACCATTTGAAGCAGTTTAGTAAAAGAAGGTCTATTTTACAAAGTTCATTTAAATTGGTAATTCCTGACAGATGACAAAAATAGAATTCAATTTCTCTTAACAAAGTCATGAAAAAAAATAAAAACACTTCCTCCTCTGAAAGCCATTATTTGTCTCAAGAAGTCTATGGTAGAAAGTGTCAGACAGACGGATCAGTGAACAGAAGAGATAAGACAGGCTCATATATAAAGGCTCACTTGAGCCTGAAGCATTCAGTAACAAACCACAACTGATTCTTGATTGATGAGACAATCTTTGTGTGAACAGTCTAATAGTCTTTCTGACTGATTATGAAGCCAAACAGACAAAAAAGGAAAAAAGCACACAGGTAAAATAATGGTTTGATATCAGTATACTATGCGGCATATAGTTAGTCTAATAGTGAAGATGTTCACGCATGCATGACCAAAACTAAAAATAACACTGTTTTCCAAAATTGGAGGTACTCATGAAGAAACAGTTATTGTCTTGGGAAGTTCAAATCCTGAATGATGATGTTTATATTTTCTCGTTGCACTAATATCCTCAGGAAAGTTATGAATCTGACTATTCTTACTTCAACAATGGGTTAATAGTAAGATACATTAAGCTCTAATTTTGATATGGTAAATGGTCTCAGAGAAGGAGAAGTTTGAAGGCAAACCAGTGGTAGGGATTGGCTCACTCAGGCTATTACTTTCCCAGAAACACTGCAAAATAGTGCCCTAGTGACCAAACCAGATTATGGGAACAGCTTGCACATTTTAATGCAAGCTTTAAGGCTGGGGAGAAATGAGTTGTAAAAGTATAACAGCAACCCTAAATCACTAGAGCTGATGAATGAATCTCTATTATCTAGAGTGACAATGAAAAATTCTACAGAACAATGTTGATGTAGTCCTATATATTGATTACATTATCAATCCTTTTAAAATTTATCAGGTTTAAAGTTGATGCTTGCAATCTAAGAACTTATTAAATAATGAATTATAAGAAAGTTGATATGCATCAAGTGTTATGCTATTAATAAAGATATAAGATATTAAATCAATTATTTTGTAATTTTTCCCGTAAAACAGATTTATAAAAGGATGTAACTTATATTTTTATGATAAACTCAAGTCCATTTTACATTTAAAAAATAATTGATAATTTCATAAATTACAAATAAAGGCAGTCATAAAAATGGTTGGGGATTTTTATTTAGAATAATAAAAGATATGAGAGACTAAACACTCACACACATTGACACAGAATGTATAAATTTTTTTGTTTGGAATCAATGCTTTATTGTTGTAGAGAAAAAAGTAATAAAATAAGACAGAAAATTATAAAAATATAATAAAGTTTTTAAGATAAATGATAGAAATAAAAATAAAGAAAATAATTTATATTTTTCCCATCATGTAAGTGATTTTGGTCACCTGACTTTTGGGTTCTAAATTTCCCGTTAAAGGTCATGCTCTTGCTATATATTTTTTCTTTTTGTTTTTCCGCTAGCTTTGCTTGAGGAAGTACACTTTTCTAAGTGGCTCCTAGAAATCGGAGGTTTGTAAGTAACACACAAGTACCCTAACTCAATAACAAATTGACCTGGCAAGGCAATTACCCTAACTTTTCACACAAAGGAATTGAACTGTAAACACTACAAGAACTTTCTTTCAAAGAATATAAAATAAAACTAACACGTGAAAAGAAACAACAAGATGGCTTCTTTATTTTGAGTATTTTTATTTTATCATCATGTGTAACACACACATGCAATGCTTACACTCCAAAATCATTGCTTCTTGGATAATTAAAATATGCTTAAAGAGACTTTCTGTCTCTCTATATAAGCATAGATTACCTGTAGGATTTGTTTGTGTGTAAGTAACTATGGCAACCATAGTCGAGGGCAACCAGAAGGTTCCTTTTTCAATAGCTACTACACCAAGGTGTAGGGGAAGGCACTACTCCTTTCTCAGGATTGCTCCACTTTATTCTTGATATGTACCTTATATTGCTTAGTGTTAAGCAAGGATGTATCAAGTACCATTTTTAAAGTCTTTGGTATGACAACCAGAAGGGTCCCTTTTCAATAGCTACAACACCGAAGTGTAGGGGAAGGCGCTACTCCTTTCCCAGGATTGCTCCACTTTATTCTTGATATGTACCTTATATTGCTTAGTGTTAAGCAAGAAAGTATCAAGTACTGTTTTTAAAGTCTTTGGTTGGACGGGACCTAGGATTGAACCCAGGTCTTCTGGACCATTGGCAAACACTCTACCTTCTAGGCCTTGGTTAAGCAACTAGTCTAGGAGAAGGAAAACTCTGAATTCAAATCTGTTAAACTCCACTTAAAAATTGACCTTGTGTCATATCCTGCCCGAGCAGAGGGGTTGGTAAATAGTACCTTCTAGGCCAATGAAAAATTAATTAAATAATAATATTCATATCAACAAAAATATTCAGTTTATACAGTTGTTATTTTCTTGGCTTTGCTGAGTATGTCACAACCTATATATGGATGATTAGTGGAGGCATGCTTAGTGCAATGGTTATCAAAATATAAAATGGAATCAGCGACCCAAGTTTAAATCCTGGACAAGGCTGATTGGATTTCTCTAGGCTCAAATACCCTAAGGAAAGGCATGAATCCAACCGTTTCCACCAGCTATCGGTAAATAGTTAGGTGGACTAGGTTTTTTAGTCTTGGTAAAGCAACCAATCTAGGAGATGGAAAATTCTTAAGTTCAAAACCAACTGTACTTTGCTTAACAAACTGACCATGTGTTGCTTTTATATATATATATATATATATATATATATATATATATATATATGATTAGATTGAATGTAGAATATGCCGGATTCAATTTACCAGAAGAAAATAATTGCATGGTGTATTAAAATTAAAATTAGTAGAAGTTCTATATTATAAGAAAATGTCAAAGTCCTTCAGATCTTAGAATACTATACAGCAAATAAGTTTTAGACCCCAAATTTAAAATCAAATAAGAAATTCAATATTCAGTTTAATGTGTATGTACAAATAAATAAATTACCATAATTATTTATGTATAAGATGCACTATCTTTCCGTATTTTTAATCCAAAAGTTAGGGGCGTGTATTAAACATGAGAACTAAATATCTATTTATTTTTTTCTTGCTACATGTGTTGCCATATTCAGTTATATCTATGGTCTAAACTAACTAATGTGTAACAACTAGTTCTGTTTTATACAACTACAGAGAAATAGCTACTGGAATGTGTGTTTGCTTATAATTTCTTTCTTCAATGGTGGATTTATTTTCACTGAAAGTTTCTTACATTTTTGTGTGAACAATTCCTTTTGAAACATTATCTAAACTATATAAATTCTTATTTGTAGTTGATACTAACCAGTAAAAACATTAAACAAACATTAAATTTTGTACAGATTTAGCAGCTAAAAATTCCAAAAAATCAATACGCAAGAATTACTTTTAAAAATTTTCTAGTGGGTAGAGTGTTTGCCAATGGCCAGGGAGATCAAGTGTTCAGTACCAAGTCGAGTCATACCAAAGACTCAAAAAATGGTACTTGACACCCTCTTGCTTAATACTCGGTATTATAAGACAGGGATCAAGGGTAAAGTGGAGCAATCCAGGGAAAGGAGCAGTACCCCCCCTACACCATGGTATAATAGCTAATAAAAAGTGGGTCTTAGGGTTGCCCTTGACTTACGGTCACTTACTTTAATTACTTTATGATAAAGAATACATGTTATATAGGACTAATTACAGTTTAAAAAATCATAATTGAAAGATGTTCTATATATCTGAGAAAAATCATTAATCTCGGATCAACTTTATGAATTCACTTTTTAAGAGCCCCATAAATCAGTAAATTTTGAACTCTCAACAAGTTCTACTTTTTCATATTTTTCAAATAATAAGTTGTTGACGACTGTAGTCGAGGGTGAGCCGAAGGCTCCCTTTTCAATAGTTTATACACTGCAGTGTTGGGGAGGGCACTACTCCTTCCCCTGGACTACTCTACTTTACCCTTGATATGTACCTTATAATGCTGAGTGTTAAGCAAGGAGGTATCAAGTACCATTTCTTTAGTCTTTGGTATGACTTGATCAGGGATTGAACTTCAGTGTTCTGGACCACTGGTGAACACTAAAACAGCTTTAAGTCTTTATGTAATTGTTATTTACAAAGTTTTTACCTAATCTGACACACAACTCTCAGGATATTTACAATAACTTCAGTTAATAAGAGATTATATACATTAAGAGATTAAAAGCAGGCTGATTGCTGATTAACTTTGATGATCTGATGGAAACTTGAGCTTTCAGTATGAATTGACCATGAATCATATTTAGCTAAGATGGAATAGGATTTATTTTTACTGATCAGAAAAATATTTGTTTAGAATATTCATGTAAGGAATCTGTTTCTCTATGTTGTTTCAGAACATTTAAAAAGGTAAGAATAAAAGTTCAAAAATTTATTGTATCATAACATCTTTTCTAAAAATATTTTTCTTATTCAGAGTTAGTTGAATTTGTAGATGCAAAACTCACATATATGATGGGCTGACAGTAAAGGGCATTTATTGTAAGCTGTTCATTAAAAGTGGAGAAGAGAAGTTTTTCTAAGAATCTTCAACTGCTAAAATATTTCCCTTTCTCTCTCTCTCTCTCTCTCTCTCTGTATATATATATATATATATATACATATAAACACTTGTAGCATGAAATTTCAATCATAATTATATATATATATATATATATATATACACAGACACAGACACCGGCACACACACACATATATATATATATATATATATATAGTCATCCACAGACAGATCTGTTTCGTTCTATCAGAACTCATCAGTATGGCTAAACAGTAGCTTCCCGTAGCTGGGATCGAAACCCGGTTGACTCAAACGCCAAGCCAAAGCTTCTAACCATTCAGCCACAAGGAGACATTAGCTGTGAAGTAAATTTTAAACAGTTATGAATCACAATTACTATTGTTTACATACATCAAAGATTGGCGATACCTCAATTCATCTACGAAGAGGCTTATATAATTATGATTGAAATTTCATGCTACAAGTGTTTTTAATCCATAGAGTCTTTACAAGGCTCAATGCTTGAAAATGTAGAGTAATATCACAACATATTTCAATTTTAGAATAAGATATAGAGCAGGGTGAAAACTTAAGACTTAGAGTTTTACATTTTTAATTCTCCTGTGAGTTAGTATTCAATATGTCAGACAATTTTTGCCTCAATTGGGAAGGCTACATGTCTTTCAAACTAAGCCATATGTCCATTGATTTAAATACTGGACTTTATATATATATATATATATATATATATATATATATATATAAACCAACTCACACACATATACACACACACGCACACACATACACACACATATATATATATTTATATATATGTGTGTGTGTATGCGTGTGTGTGTATATGTGCGTGAGTTGGTTTGATTTGGTTTCTTTGTTTAATGGCATATCAACTCTTTTTAGGTTATTTAATGCCAATGCCATTCTCCAAGAAGAACAGTACTATTTCACCCATAGCTGGGAGGATAAGGGGGTTCATACCTTTCCCAAGGGTATTTGCCCAAAAGTAAACATAATAGCACGACTGGAGTACGAACTCGCGCACTACGATTCCGCAGTCCATCGCTTTAACCATTACACCACAAGGACACCCCCTATGTGCGTGAGTGTGTGTGTGTGTAATTGCTATGAAAATATTAAATGTGATCTTTTTATAATTAAATTATTTACATGCAATTACTATAGTTATTATGATAATACTTGTTAAAAATCAATAGAAACATTGCTGTCAAAGAAGTGTATTTGTATCAATAAGTCTGTAGTCTTATTTAAAAAGGAAAAGAAAAAGAAGTATTTATTTTTCAGCATAAAATCTACATCCTTAATGCAATTAATTCACTTCCAAACATTAATCACTCTGATCAAATGTTTTACCGCTAAAATTTGTGGTCAAAATACCACAATAATTCAAGTTACAGATACTGCTTTTTAACAGGTAATCACTCAAAAATGTCTATCTTACAACAATACACCTTCCGATATCAATAATAGTACATGGAGATTCTTTGATCTAAAAAAAGCAACATCATTGATTTTTCCAAAGTTTTATATAGATAAATATACAAATATCAATTTCTTTTTGCTATATCTGAACTTTTCACACTCTTCTGTCTGAATTGAGAAGGGCAGATGCTTTTCAGACAAACTGATATGCCCATTAATATAAATAAATTTAATCCACAAACCAAGCAATATTGAATTTTAAAAGAAAGGATTCTTTTCACATTAGATTTAAAATAAGCAGAGGAAAAGGCATGAACATTCTGAACTTAGTAAGAGGAGAAAAAAGTTTACCTGGGAACAAAAAAGACAAAACAAGTTTTTTTAGTTGCACTAAGATGAGTAGGAATTCAGGCAGACAGTTCGTTAGAGCTGAGGCAGTTCCAATAATAGCAGAAAGGAGACAAAGATGACACTAATCAGATCTGTGCCAAAGGATTATAAATGATGTCTCAAGTAAAACTCATTATCTGTCTGCTTTCCAGTTCTCTGATCTAACACTTACACAAGATCTGCATGTGGGAGCAGTATTTAGGTTAATTTTTGGACTATCAGAGAGTGGATAACTTAATATCAATCCTGGTCAGATAGTGGATTTCTAAATACTAATCGTGACTAGGTAGTAGAAAACCTAATATTAATTCTAACAAGAGAGTGGATAACTACCTATTAATCCTGTTTAGATAGTGGATAATTGAATATTTGTCCTGACTAGAGAATGAATAACTAAATATTAATCCTGGTTAGATAGCGGATAAATAGATATTAATCATGACTAAATGGTGAATAACCTAATATTAATGATAACTAGAGGGAGGATAACTAAATATTAATCCTGACTTGAATGTGGATAACAAAATATTAATGATCCAGTCATCTGGGGCTGTCGAATACATCAACTGCATATCTGCAGAGGGGTAAGACTTACGAATGAGTGTCCTCAATATGACACTAAACAATCTGACGGTGAGGCTCCAGCAATGCTGGAGCTTTGGGAAATGCAGAGTGCCCCTTTATTGCCATCACTCCCAGGTCCACTCTGGCCCAGAGTGGTAGCACCTGATAGGGTCCTATCTATGGGTCAAATAGAACTAATCAGTGTACATATGCTAAACTGAATAGTTAAGAATATAACTGTTTTTGACATTTAACCTGTGTACTTATATTAAACTGAAGTGTTTGAAAATATGACTGTTTTGACATTTAATTGTGTGTAAACTAAAAACTGTACTTATACTAAACTGAATTGTTTGCAATAGGACTGTTTATATGTAAAAAAATGAATTTGGTATTGAATAACCAATAATGGTTGATATGCCATCAAACCAAACCAAACCAAACCAAACTAAGTATTAATCCTGACTAGATTGTGGATGATTAAATATTAATCCTGGTTAGTTAGTAGATAATTAAATATTAATTCTGACTAGATAGTGGATAACTACAGAATATTCTTGATTGGATAGTGGATAACCTAATATTAGTTTTATCTAATTAGAGGATTACTGCATATTAATCCTGGTTAGATAGTGGATATCTAAATATTGATCCTGGTTAGAGAGTGGATAACTAGATATTAATCCTAACTAGATAGTGGATAACTAAATATTAATCCATGAAATAATTAATTCTTAGTTATCTGCTATCAAAGCAGATAACTAAATATTTATTCTTTCTTTCTAAAAAGAAACTAAAACTTTTCTTTATAAGATCAGATTTTATTTTCTGTGTTGAAATGTAAAAAGAATCTATGTAAATGTTCATGGAAGGATTTATATGATACCAACACTGCTCTGTCAGCATAGTTTTGAGTTTGCTTACTCTATCTTTTGCAGAGAGATTTGACACAATCCCTACCAAAAAAAGGGGAGTCCTGGGTATGACATTAAACTCCTTCATTGACATTATTCTAAGCTCCACTTTGACTCAGCATGGTAGTACTTGCTAGGTTCACAGCAATGGGTCACATGGAACTGTTTAAATATTATTTGTATTTGACAGAACTCTGTGAAAAACAAAACTCTTAAGAAAGTATATATTTGTGAATGTACAATAAATGCAATTTGCTAGCCTCTAGGCATAAAATAACCCAATATAGGGTGTTATACCATTAAAATAAGTAAGTAAATTGACCTAATCATTGGCCTAATGAGTAGAGTGTTAGCCAGTGGTCCAGGAGACTGGAGTTCAATCCAAGGTCAAGTCATACCAAAGACTCAAAAAATGGTACTTGATACCTCCTTGCTTAACACTCAGTATTATAATATAAGGATCAAGGGTAAAGTGGAGCAATCCAGGGAATGGAGTAGTGCCCTCTCTTACACCTCAATGTAGTAGCTATTGAAAAAGGAGCCTTTGTGTCACCCTCAATTATGGTTGCTAACTTTACTAACTTACCATTAAAATCAATTATTAACAACAATAAGGATTCCAACTAATTCATATGGTTCAATTGCCTAAACGTAGATTGATACAAAATAAAATTGAAACACTTTGAAAATTCATTTCAATTCAAAATGAAAACATAGAGAGATCAAATACAAGTGCAGATTCCAAAATAAGAGATGTGTCTAAGATACACAGATTCTATATCATTACACCGTGTATATTGGGCATTAACCCAGGTCAGTAATTTTACATGTATACGATTGTACAGATGGCAAATATCACCTTGTGATATTTTGTTACATGTGGAAAATCTATTTGTAAATCTCCCATCATCTAGTATGTACACATATACCTAGGTCAAAATTAGCAATATATCTCTGGATTTTGTAATATCATCCCTGGCAGGACATAAATAACAAATGAATAATACTTAGTGTCTTGGCAATAACACTTGACTGCATCTACTGGTGAGGCTCCATTTCTCTTGCTCTTGTATGTGAAAAATCACCCCTTCATTGCCATTATTCCAAGCTTTCTCTGACCTGGAATGGTAGTATCTGTTTGGATTCCATTAATGGGTCGAATAGGTTGATTTGAAAATTAGTATTTGTTAAGAATACTTGAAACCAGATAATCGTGTGCAGTTTTTGTAATTTACGAAAAATTACTTGAAGTCATGACTGTTTATAAAGGATTAGGATTATTTACTTGAAACCATATAATTGTTTGAAATACTTGAAACTATACAATTGTGGA
Source organism: Sepioteuthis lessoniana (assembly GCA_963585895.1). Classification (NCBI taxonomy): domain Eukaryota; kingdom Metazoa; phylum Mollusca; class Cephalopoda; order Myopsida; family Loliginidae; genus Sepioteuthis; species Sepioteuthis lessoniana. The sequence goes on from CAUZXS010004827.1 coordinate 291,803, forward strand.
TTAATTATTAGTATTTGATCGGAATACTTGAAATCATATTACTAGTAAATAATTTGCATGAAAAATTTTTAATTGAAGGTATAATTTTTTTTTAAAGATTATCATGAGTTGTTTAAAAATATACAATTGGTTACAACAAATGACTTTCTGATTTATAACCCAAGCATTGATGTGCAGTATATCTTAGAATATGCAGAATATATCCCTTATGGAGAGGTACGACCATTCCCCTAAAATAATGCATCCTGGGTATGATACTAAACTGCATCTGGTGGCAAGGCTCCAGTTTTGGAGCTCTAACAAGGGTGAAGTGCACTTTCCTTGTTATTACTTTTAGGTCCACTCAAACCCAGAGTGATAGCACCTGTTAAGGTTAATTTCTGGGTCAAATGTTTGGTTAGTTGCATTTCATGGCATATGAACCCTTGGAGGTTATTTAATGCCAAAACCTGTTTATACATACCGATATTAGATATAAATGATTTGTAATGGAATAGTTTTTGGGTGACAATTTTTAAATGAACCAAGGCTTATTGGTTTGCACACAGTTAAATGGTTTCAAGTTTTGCTGTCAAACATTGATAGTTTCATTTGCTCTTAGTTACATGCTTTCTTGTATTACTATCTAACAGCAATAGTTTCATTTACCCGTAGTTAAATGCTTTCAAGTACAGTAAATTATTAAACCATTTTATTTGACCCATAGATAGAACCCTAAGAGGTGCTACCATTCCAAGTCAGAGTGGACCTGGGAGTAATGCCATAAATGGGTAATCCACTTTTCCAGGATGGTTTAGTGTCAAATATAGAAGACTTATTAAGTGGAGTGAGGTCTTACCTCTCTGCAAAAATACAGTTGGTGTATTCAACAACTCCAGTTGACTAGGCTGGAGTAAAATAAATTTGCCTTCAAAATTATTTTTATTTGACAGGAGTGTGTAAAAAAAAAACACTTAAGAAACAACTATAAATATATACATTATACATATAATCATACAATAAATGTGATTGTCAAACTTAAAGATATAAAATAGCTGAAGACAGATTGACGGGCATTAAAATCACTCAATCCATGAGTCAACATGCCATAAAACCAACCAACTAAACAAACAAAACAATAATACATACTCCTTTTTATTAATTGTTCAAATCAATCAAAAGCTTTAACTCTGAAACTGTGATGACTTTCTGACTGCATTTTATTGATAACTGTTAAAAAACTTTTAAGAAATATGCAAAAAAATTTGCTATATACTCACTTATTGCACATAACAGTCAGCCTAATGGTTCTATATAGACATTGAGCTCACAAATATCAGACCAGAATAAATGCCAATGTTTACCCCCAACCAAGATTTTAGGAAACATAAAATTATTCAAAATAATTGTGAAAAAAATTCTACATAACCTTTTATAAAATTAGGATCAGATTTTTAAGATATTTTTTTTCTTTAAAATCTTTTTTGACAGGTAAAAATCATATATAGGATTTTTTTGGACATATACCAAATTAAAAACCTCTGCCTTGAGAAATTAAATTCTTTAAGCAAAAGGAAGTTCAGTTTTTATTATTTGATATCCATCTTGCTTTTTTGCAGACTCCACTGAAACACACTTAAAATTCTAGATGTTTTGCAAACTTATGAATATAAATTATATCCAAGGGACAAAAATGTAATCATCAGAAAAATATTGAAAAGACAAAGTTAACACATTTTTTCTTGTGACTCTGTCTACTTTCACTCAAAGCATTTGACTTGCTAAAGTAATCTTGCTTTTACCATTATATATTCAGAAAAATTACTGAGAGGAATGTAAAGTATATATATATATATATATAATATATAATATATATGAAAGAGTTAGATATACAAATATTCATCATGTAAATGTGGAACAAGGTCATTTATCGAGAATGCTTACGGGTTTGGAACTGTCTAGGTTTTAAAGTGCCAATGTTCTTTTTTCTAAAAGAGCCATTTTTTATGGGATTTTCCAAGGATTAACAATTTTAGTTCATTTCAAATAGAAAAAAAATAGATAGCTTTTACAACTCCTGATTATCTAAGAAACAGAAATTTAGACAAATAATATCTAAGAAACATTCAAGAAAAAAATGAGAACATATTCTCACAAAACTGGATATTTCCTGATTTTGATAAAAATTATAAAAGATCATACTTTCCTGAAACTGATATTTTCACTAACTTTTAAAAAACATATGCCTTTATTATCTTATAAAATAGACAACCACTTTATCCTGAAAAAGTTGTTGCATATCTGTATAATTGATACTTAAAATATGCTTTTTTTTATTAGGCTACATTAAAGGCTGAGCAACATGGTTTATTTAGGGTACTGCACTGATTTTGATTGTATTAAAGTAGTTTTGAAAGTATAAATAAGTGTTTGAATTTTTCCCCTTTATGTCATTGGATGTTGAAGAAATATTTTTTTGGCTAGCAGAGCCAAAAGTTAAGGGTCATTTCTTGCATGTAATATATGATAAAAAAAATTAAGGGTTTTTCATTTCAAGAAGTTCATGACTGACTATATACTGTTCTAACCAAATTAAAAAGATAAGAGAAAGCTTAGATTACAATATCTCTTGGTATTGAACATGAGCCCACAATATTTGAATATGTCAAAGAACAGTACTCAAGTACCAGTTCATTAATTGTCATTTGCAAGTAATAATGAGGAGAATATATATATATATATATATATATATATATATATATATATATATATATATATATATACGAAAGAAACTTTAAAGATGAAAGAATGAAAATGTTCATTGAGACTCCAAAGATTACAATATTATATTTCTTAGGCAATGTTATCAAAACAAATTATTGATCATATTTTGTTTGCCAAAATATATCCAGCATAAAAAGGCAAAAGAAAAGCATGAATAAAAATTGTGAAGATAGAGGATCATGGGCAGGTTATTGCAGTTATTGACTAACCGACCAGAAAATAAGCATGAGAATATAGCTTGAAATTTTACATTGGCATTGCTCACTTGACAGACACTTTATAGTATTTAAGGTTTGCATTTATGCAAATGGAAAGCAAAAGATGTCTGTAATGTTAAGAAAGCAGGCAGAAAAGAAATGTCAGAAAGAATAAAAAGCATAACACGTACTGGACAATGTCATAAAGAGTCAGCTAGCTATCCCATCAACCATTTGGCCAACTGTTCTACAGATATTGCTCTTTAAGCCAGCCAATCAGAATGTATGCCAAAGATGATAGAAAGCCAAAGAATGAATATAAGAATCACAACTGCTTTATGAAAAAATACAGCAGGACAAAAAATCAGGAAAACTCAAAACACTGATAATCAAAGTAAATTTTTTTTATGATTGAATGCTGGAACAACGTTTTGAGTAGCATTGTTGAGTGATTGATTTTAATGGCATGCTAACTCATCTAAGGTTATTTTATGCTTATAGGTTAGGGAATCAGATTCATTGCATGTTCATATTTACATTTTTTGTGAAGTTGTTTCTTAAAATATAATTAAATACATATAATTTTTAAAGGGATCTATTTGACCAATAGATTGGATCCTAACAGGTAGTACTGTTTTGGGTCAAAGTTGACCTAGGAATGAAGAGGAACACTACACTTTTCGGGGCTCCAGAATTAGAGCCTTACTCTCAGATTCAGTTTACTATCATATTCAGGACAGTTCTTTGGGGTGGGGGTCATACCCTCAGCAGGGGATACAATCAGTATATTCCTAAGCCCTACCAACAGAACAGCTAGCAAAGTAGACATCTGATTTTGATCAAATAGACGCATAGTGGGGACCCCCTCAAAACAAAACAAAACAAACATTTTTAGAATAAAGTTTGTTATCCGGTAAAACCCTAGAAAAATGTACAATACAAGTAGCTATGAGAATTTGATGAAATCATACAAATTGATTTTGACAGATTATTTTTTTTGGAGAAAATTGAGGATAAGCTTAATGCCCTAAGTCGAGAATAAAATTCCTTGATGTGATGGAATATTCTTTGAGTGAATTGGGTCAGTTTTTAAAGTAGTTCTAAGCAAAAAGAACAGGTTTCTATGGTTCCACAAGAGGTAAATCTAGCTGGCAAATTCAAGGGGATTCCACTTCAATAAAATACTGGTTACAAGAAATAGCTATAAAGTAGGATCAATTGTGAAAGTACAAAATTAAATGCATTCAATATGTTGTCTATCATATGAAAATCCAGACACGTGTGTATATATTATACTTATGATATTATCACATTTCTAATGAGGCTTACTGTAACAGCTACACTTATTCTATCATTCAATGAGAAAGCTATTTTTGAAAGTTTTCCAATCAAGTTAGACAAACGTAAGTTTTTCTGGCATATTTCTCTCTCTCTCTCTCTCTCTCTCTCTCTCTCTCTCTCTCTCTCTCTCTCTTTCTCTCTCTCCCATATATATATATATATATATATTTGCCCTATCAGTAGGGCTTAGAATGCATTGTATATACTGCATGGCTACTGAGCACTCTGTATTTGTAATTATACAAACCTATATTATTAATACTGATATATATATATAATATATATATATATTATATATATATATATATATATATATATATATATATATTTCAGTTAAATCAAAAAATAGTTACAAAGAATAACCATTTAGAATCAACTATATAAGTTTCAACTGTCCTTTCCCTTCAAACCTTTGAAAATTGATGGCATTATGAAGATACAAATTTATGTTTACTTGTTCTGATTTATTCACTGAGTATAATAATTTATTCAGATTTTTTAAGGAGTAATAAATTTTGCCAAGAGACTGTTAAAAATCCTGATAATTGAATAATTCAGAACAACGAACAAAAGACAAGGGCATGTTATATTTCTATGAAGATTTTATCAGAAAGAACATTTCAAATGAAATCTTAATTCCTTCAAAAGTCTCAGAATCATACATCAAATATAAAGCAAATCTTTAGACCATATTTTGATTGAAAGTCGAGGTTTAAACTGTTTATGATAGGTGCTTCTATGTATTTATACCAATTAAAATGGATATACCTGTGTGAGTTAAAAGTTTTGTAATGTTTTAGTACATGCTAATATAAATAGCACATTCATGATATGATCAAAGCAGTTCAAGTTGTGTGAGGTACGCACTGTGATTAGTAGTATCAAAGTAGTTGGTGCACTGATACGTTGTATATTGCTTCATTCCCTTCATAATTTGAAAGCCACACAAATGAACATGTAATGTAGTCCAATTGGAGAAATTATACTTTTCACATTCAAACAGGGCCATTATGCCATGAAAACAATTAAAAACATTTGTTGCAGTCAAGGTGAAGGCCCCATTGATCATAAAGCAGTAACCTGATGGTTCAAGAAATTTCACTCAGATTTCAAGAGCCTTGACAATCAGACAAGATCAGGAAGGATGGATTCCAAGACTGTTCTCTAAGAGGCATATTCAATGATTAACACTTGGATAATATCAAGCCAGCTCAACTTCTAACAGTCAAGAATGGTTTGTCACCTTCACAACTTTAGCAAAAGTATCCACAGCTGCTACATTGTGTCTCATGTTACCACAATATTGCAAAACTTTTTATTCACACTAGTATTATTCACATTGATCTAAGTAATAGCTTAGATAAATTATTATCTTTTCAAGTAAGAGGGAAAATGTGCAAAAATACAGAAGAACCAATTTTTCCTAAATAATATGAGAAATGAGGACAGAAACAAATTTCATACCTACTATTTGTTCTGTCTCATTATACAAGAGGTACTCGAAAAAAATATTTGACTTTGCTTCAATCATAAAAGAACTAACATAGAATTGGTCCTGATAAACTTATCTCATTTATATGCACATATTGTCTTCTCTCTCTAAAACAAGAAAAAAAGTTGAGAGTCTGTGAATATTCAGAATCTATTTCTTGACATTCTCCAAACAGTAACCAAATAAGCTGTCCAATTCCAGCATCTAGAATGTTCATTTCGTCTGAAAATTTATATTGAATTCATCGCGCTTTCTCTACTCATAGATTTTTAATATAAATATCCCATGGTTTTGATCTTGGGGGTTAATAACAACCAATGCAATTGTTTTACTTTTTCTTGGTATTCTATAACCAGCAAGTCTTTCACATAGAGATGAGGAAATAACATTTCCTTATTATAAAGGCAACAAAAAATGACATTTCTCAACTTTATAAAATCACACATTTCATAAAAACATACATTTTATATTTGTTATACTTATGACTGAGAATAAATAGTAATAAAAAAAACAATCATAAAGAAAAGAGAAATCACTCCATAAGTGAAAAACAAGTATCTGACTTACCACAATGATCGCAATTTTATAATAAATTTGTTTGAATTGCAGAAACTGATGTTTTCCTGATCCTTTAAAAGAATTATTATTATTATTTTACTCTTTTTAGAGTTTTTTACACCAGCATTAGCTGATGGTTTCTCACTAGAGTTTAAGTGGCATCAAGTCTCCTAAAGTCTCCAGGACTCTTATCAGTATCCTGGCCAATCTTAATAATGCTGTAGTCTGGATATTATTATTATTAGTAGTAGTAGTATCATATTACTCCTTACAAGTTTTTCACACCAGCTCTTACAGATGGTTTTCTACTATAGCCTGAATGATGGCAAATCTCTGTTGATCTCCAGAACTCTTCTCAGTATTCTTGCTAATTTTAACATTGCTGTGATATGGATGGTCTTGATTCTTCCTCTTTTCAGGTCTTTTGGAACTGTTCCAAGAGTTCCAACTGTTCCAATTACAACAAAAATAGAATATTACACAAGGTCAGTTTAATGGAGTATTGCTTATTTAAATTCAGAATTTTCTTATACTATTTGCCTAATCAAAGCTTAAAAAGTCTGCCTTACTAATAATGCATATTTTGTGGTGGGGAAGGGATTCATGCCTTTCCAAAAGGCATTAACACAAAGAGAAATGCAAACATCACCATCCAAATTTTAACATGGTACACTGATTTCATTACCTCCAGTACATTATACTGTTTTTCCTCTGATGGTTATCATTACAATAAACATGTCTCTAGCACATTATATAGTTTTTCCTCTGGTAGTAATCATTACCATAAACATGCTTTCAACACATTATACTGTTTTTTCTCTGATGATAATCATTACCATAAATATATTACACTGTTTTTTCCTCTGATGGTAATCATTACCATAAGCATGCCTCCAGTACAATATACTGTTTTTCCTTTGATGCTAATCATTACCATAAATATGCCTCCGGTACATTATACTGTTTTTTCCTCTGATGGTCATCATTACCATAATCATGCCTCCAGTAAATTGTAGGACAAACTGGGTTCTTCAGCCTTGGTGAGGCAACTAGTCTAGGAGAAGGAAAACTCTGAATTCAAACCTGTTAAACTCCGCTTAAAAAAAATTGAACTTGTATCATATCCTACCTGAGCGGAGGGGTTGGGTAAATATGATAATCATGCCTCCAGTGCATTATATTGTTTTAACCCTGATGGAATTCATTACCATAAACTTGCCTCCAGTACATTATACTGTTTTTTCTCTGATGGTAATCATTACCATAAACATGCCTCCAGTACATCATACTGTTTTTCCTCCGATGGTAATCATTACTATAAACAGGCCTCCAGTACATTATACTGTTTTTCCTCCAATGGTAATCATTACCATAAACATGCCTCCAGTACATTATACTGTTTTATCTCCGATGGTAATCATTACCATGAACATGCCTCCAGTACATTATACTGTTTTTCCTCTGATGGTCATCATTACCATTAACATGCCTCCAGTACATTATACTGTTTTTCCTCTGATGGTCATCATTACCATTAACATGCCTCCCATACATTATATAGTTTTTAGCAAAAGATAGTAACCGTAGTGAATAGAGATTAAAATCTTTATTTTCTATCCATTTTCTTTTTACTTCAAATTGTCCAATATCTTTTCAAATGCAAAAGAAGCCAGAAAAGAATGACCTGAGCAAAAATTATGGCCTTTTGAAACCCATTGGTCATCTTTATAGCCATGTTCTGTATACTTAATTCATATGATTATATCATGTTTTGCCTTCATTCAAGAATTGGTCAGTGACATGTATCTTCAACACACCATCTCCAATTTTTTTTTATCAAGCTGAATTCTTGAAGGAATAAATAAACTGAATCTTACTTGAGACTCACCCAATAAAACCTAAATTATTCATGCCTGTCCATTTCATCCAACAGAGATTCTTATCATACAAGCATAGATTAGCCCTTATCTTCAAGTCGGTAGGGAAGAGCTGTTTGTTGATAACCTCTTTGTGCTAGATTACAAATTACTCTTAGTTCTGTTTGCCACTGCTTGTTGCAAAATGAGAGCCACAGAGAAATCCATGAATGGCTTCCTGCTACTGCAGAAAATTAAAACACGAGGATCCCTCTATGTAAGAACAGATAAAGACAGATGGTCAAAATCAGATCTTTACATGGTTATTAAGTTGCTTACAAGATATTCAGATAAATGTTCCATTCTCACTGGATTTATCTGAAACTTAGCAAATCTTGTACAGCCTTTAGTAATTCAAGACAGTCTAAGAATGAAGTTTTAATATCTTTAATCAGTAAGCCTAATTAATATTTTATCATATAAGTATTTATACAGTGTTGGACTCAGTTTAATATAAATTCATTCAATATATACTTATATATATTTCTGTTCAAATGAAGTGATAAAAAGTACAAAAAGATTTTTAACTTCATTAGTAGTCATGTAAATAGGTCCGCTCTGTGTTGGATGTTCATGAGTTAGGAGGGTAAAATGATTCAAGATATAGGAACAATACACATATATATATCTTTAAGAAATTAAAGGTGATAACTGATGATGTAAGAAGATAGTATAATGTTGTCCAAGAAATAACAAGCCTAGAAAGGAAATACCTCATAGAAAATTATAATAAGATACAAAAGATTTAATTGATATCTTTAATTAGTAAGTGTAATGAACATTTTCAAAAAAGTATTTACAAATGACAAACTTTGATTTAAATCCAGTATATATATTTGGTCAGTATTCTTTTATAAATTAAATGTGATAACAGATAATGCAAGAAGTTAGTAGAATGGTACCCAAGAAATAACAAGCATAGAAAGAAAATATCAAACAGAAGATGAAGAGAAATCATTAACTATTTAAGGTTTACAAAGTTTGGTATTAATTCACTATATAGATGTATATAAATTTATTCAGTATTCTTTAAAGAATTAAAGGCAAAAAGAGATGATGCTAGCAAAATGTTGTCTAAAAAATAACAAGCACTATAAGAAGATACCTAACAATCTGAAGTCATTTCAGGTCAGTGGGGGTCATCAGAGGGCAAAATATGCCATTCCTGTTCAAATGAAGTGTAGATAAACAATAAACATTTTTTGACCTGCTTGAAACTATTTTTGTTATTGATTTAGAAAATGCCCACATTTCTGTTTTCACAGTCTTGCTAAGATCAGAATTATTTGATTAAAACACTTTGTCTCTAATTTTTTAACCCAAGTATTGTAAGCTAACTCTGCTAGTAAAACCTATTTTTGTGTTTGAGTATATGACCGATGAACCTGTTGAGGTTCAATTATAACAGAGGTCCATCATGATATTGATACTTCTATTCAGGAAAGAAGTGAAGGATTCTAATTTACATTTCATAATTAATTTTGCAGTTTTGACTTATGAAGCAATTAAAAAATAAAAGATATTAAAATAAAAATATTTTTAGCATACCAAACACCTACAATTTCTCAGTTTTGAAAAATATTGATTTTTATCAGTTTGAAATTAGGTGCCCTGTTTAAATGTAGATACAATGTCAAAACAATCTCTAACTTTCCAGTATGCATAATTACAAATTACCTTTCCTGTGTTTTTTTTTTAAATTTTCCCTGAGAGAAGGAAGATGAAAGTCCCAAATAGAAGGAGTGGAAGAAAAGTATTTAGAACCAAATTTCTCAAATTGAAAGATGACATTTTTGATAAAGCCAGGGGAAAGATGACTGGTATACATGCATGTTGCTTAGTCAGAGATTATTTTGATATAGTATTCATACCATAAGCCAAACTCCCATCTATAAACGAATAATTTTTGAAACTGACAAATCAAAGGAGCATTGGTTGGAGTGTGCTAAACCATGAGAAAAATGTTCTTGATGTCTTTTTATGGCTGGACCCTTGTTCTTCAGATGTACTGTTACTTCTATGACATTAAGAATTTGGAGTATTTAAAAATAATATACAGTTGTAAATTGGATCTGAAATTATTTGGTTTGCTTGGCTGCATATCAATCTTTGTGGGTTATTTAATGCCAAATTCATCTTTGAAGAAGAACATCTCTGGCACTTTTTAATCCATACTTAAAAATATATACCATTCCCAAGGGTATTAGTCTGAAATTGAATGTAATTGCATGACTGGAAATTGAACTCACTTCCAAAATGTTATAGTCTAGCACACTAGCCACTATGCTACAGACCCCTCCCCAAGCTTAGAATTGCTTTATTTTTTTAATTAGAGCATTTTAAGTACATTCCTTTAATAAAACTCTTGCTATAATAAGTGTTTTTTGCTGTGTTCTGGCTAAAAATATATGGGAAGTTTATAAATATATTGATAAAATAGACAATAAATAAAGACAACTGTGGAGGTGCCCATGGTGTAATGGTTATCGTTGTAGGAAATGGACACGGCGACTCGAGTTCAAATCCTGGACGAGAATGATTGCATTTCACATAGCACTAATAGCCTTGGGAAAGGTATGAATCCAATTATTATCCCTCCAGATATGGGTAAATAGTAGGGCAGACTAGGTTCTTCAGCCTTGGTGAGGCAAATAGTCTAAGAGAAGGAAAACTCTGAATTCAAACCTGATAAACTCCGCTTAAGAATTGACCTTGTGTCATATCCTGCCCGAGCGGAGGGGTTGGTAAATAGGATAAATAAAGACAACTGATGTTGGTTTTATGCAGCTTTTTGACGACATTCATAATGCTAAGCAACTATTCCTCCTCTCTAAATGCTTAGATTAAAACATCTAACTGATTTTACCTGAGAATTCAATTAAATTCCTTTATTTTGATTCAACTGTTTAACCATAAGTAGATTTCATAATGTACATCTATTTGATTCTTTCTTTGAAATTAAGCACTGGATATCCTAATATTCTATACATAGATCAGTTAATTGCAACAATTATTCATCCACTCTTTGTTGATTATCAGAGGCAGATTAGAACAAATTCTAGGTCAGCTGCGTACAACATTGTCACATCCCTCTCAATAGGGTTTAGAATATGCAGACTGCATTCTCTATAGAGGAGTAAGATTCCTTCCCCAAAGAGACATCATAGAGATGACATCACACTGACTCTAACAATGAGGTTCCAGTTCAGGTGCTCAGGAGATTGTGGAGTACCTCTTTATTACAATTACTTCAATATTCACTTTTACCTAGAGTCAAAGTACTTGCTTCGATCCCATCTATGGGTCAAAATAGATCAGTATGAAAATTATTCATATTGGATGAGAATACTTGACACCTTATAACAATATGCAAATTATTTATGTTAAGAATATTTACTTGAAGCTATAATTTTTCTTTTTACTGAGAATTATTATTATTAATCACTCAAAATAATACAACTGAATGCTAACAAATGATCATTATTAAATAGATATAGTTACTCAAAAACATATAATTGTGTATAAAATAATGGTATTTGATAGTAATATTTGGTACCATAATACTGAATGAAAATCATTTGTATTGGATAGGAATACTTGATGCCATATAACTATGACCAAATTATTTGTATTAAAAGTGACTTGAAGTTATTTTTTACTAAGAATTATCATTAGTTACTTGAAACCATATAATAGCTTTCAAATTATTGGTCTTATATAGGAATACTTAGAACCATATAAGTGTATACAGAAGGTAATTATTAATAAAGAATTGTTATCTGAAACTATATGATTAAGAATAAGTTATTTGTGTTTGATAGGAATTCTCTAAGCCATTGAACTGTGCAAATAATTTGAATTACATAGGAATACTTTATCTTTTATAACTGTGTATAAACAAATGATAATAGATAAATAATTGAAGTACAAATTTAAAAAGAATTCAATGAAACATTGAAAATATGGTTATGATTATAAATGAACCAAATTTCAGCATTAAAAAACATATAATGAAGTGATATACCATCAACTAAACCAAACTAAACCAAACCAAAATTCTCAACAAAGAATATATGATCTGCCTTTGTTAACATCTGATTGATATTGAAGAGTTAACTGGTATAGACATTTAACTCCAGCATAAATGAATCGTTTTTTATCATCCTTCTAATAATAAAAGCAGAACACCTGGGTAAATAAGACAAAAATAGAGGAAACTATCCATATTGAATTCAAGGAAAGAAAGATGTTCCATGTTAACTGATAACTTATTACAAACAGAATACATCAACTCTATAAATTGGTCATGGTAGAGGCTGTATGCACTGAACCCTTCCGCCATTGGCAGGATGTGACACAAGGTCAACTTTTAAGCAGAATTCAGCTGGTTTGAATTCAGAGTTTGCTTTTTCTTAGACTGATTGCCTTACCAAGTGTAAAGAATCTAGTCAGCTCAATTATTTACCTCTAGCTGTAGAGAGAACTGATGGATACAGGTTTTTCCAAATGCTAAGGGAATTACAAACAGCCTAATTCAAGATTTGAACTTGATTCCATTTCCTAATGATATCTGTTATACTAAGCATGCCTCCTATCATAGTAGAATAAGTAACAGTTTTGTTTAGTTGCTTATTTTGATTTCAACTCTGAACATAATTTATAGTTAGGCTGAAATCCATAAGTTTTCCATTATAATGATTCAAATTACAAAGGAAAAAATAACGAACTAAAATTAGTCTCCCTAAAAACTCATTCCCATAACTATTTTATAATCACTAATTTTGTATGAAATTTTTCTGTTTTGTGAGATTATGGATCAGTGTATAGATTACAAAAGAGGCTTTGGCAATGTTTTATGGAAAAATTGCTGTTCTCCTTTTTCATGACATCAATGTTTGCTCCAACAGAAGGGCAAGATGTTAAAAATCTGGGCATCAGTGTCACTGCAAAAGTTGCCAGAATGAGGTCAGTCACAGTTTTCAGTTTTGAATTCAGAGTTTTCCTTCTCTTAGATAAGTTGCCATGCCAAGGCTAGAGAACCTGGTCTGCTCTATTTTCCCCAGATATGAAAGGAGAAGTGAAATACAAACAGCCTCATTTGAGTGGCTTGCTGAGTCTGTTTCCTTTTCTGATATCCACATGTACTTCATTAGTACAAGAGGTAGTTTTTTTAGATTCTGCAATTTTAAACTAGTAGCATATCATAAGCAGAAATCAATTTTTAAAAACTGAATTTCAAAGAACTATTTTGTCTTTTTCTTTAAAATTATTTTACTGTTGATAATTTAAAAGTAAATTATGAAGATGTTTGAAAGTACCGACTGCATTTTAGTAATTAACAAACTAAACTCAAAGACCTGTACAAGTAGAATGCATTTGATTGGCCTACTTTTATGACTTAGTATCTGTTTAAGATAAATTTATAAAAAGATTTTTTCTCCTAATGAGAGTCCCTATTTTACCAGTGTAAAACTTTCTTTTTTTTTGAAATTTCTTCTGGATCTAATAAGAATGTATTCCAAATTTGATAGCTATACTTTAAACCCTTCAGCCATCTACAGAGGAAAAACAAGCTGTTTCCAATTATTAATATTATAATACAATGTACAAAAATTTATCCTGGAAATCAAGATAAAATAACTGATCTCAAGATTGATAACTATTCACAAAGCAACATTGAATTAGTTTCAAAAAAATATTTTTTAGTGTGAACACCTTTCATGTTTAATTTGATAGAGAAAGTGTATAATCTGAACAGAGAAACAATTTTTGCTGTCATGTCAGATGGCATTGTTTTATCAAAAATTATTTTTAAGCTTATCAAATTGAAAACAAAAATATTCCAAGTTTTCTGCAATTTGGATTAAGGTTAATCAAAGATTAGATCATAATTTTTTATGTTCATTTAGTATGGCTGGAATAAAGGTTATCATTAGTAAGCTGTTGATTAGTGTTCATTAGAAAATATCTTTTTAAAAAGGGATTTGTATCATTGCCTTCAATATTTTTGAGTAAATTCTAGAAAATGACACAGAGGTTTCTTTCTTTTCTATTTTTGATTGAAAGATTAGAAATCCTTCTGAAGATAACAGTTTCAGTCAAGCAAGATGTCATCATTAAATACTGAGGGTTTCAAAAAGTTGCAATAAAATGCAAACTCTTCTTTTGGCATTTATCAAAGATGAACTCCATTGCAATTAGGACAAATTATTTCTCAAAATTTGATTCCCTTTCTTATTAAGGGAAAAATGCTTTAATAGGAGTCAAGTATGATTAAGTAATAAATTGTGTCATGATTTTTTATGAGTAAATACACCCTAAGTGTGTACCAAATTGTTAATGTCTGGAGTTTTACTTGATAAAGGAGAAAATTATCATTATATAACTCAAATAAAATCTGATGAAAATGATTAAATCTCAAAATGAATAAATTTTTTTTCTTTTGAGTCTCATCTAGAAACAAGCTGTTCTAAATTTGATTAAAATATTTTAAAATTCCCTTTTTGTTTAGGTATAAAAATTCCATTTATCAGCTAGTGAATCTTTCTTAGTATATAGAAAAAGTAACCATCTAATAAAAGAGAAAGACTATATTTGGTCATTTTAATCCTTATTTAAAGAGTACTAATAAGTCTCAGATGATTTTAAAAGATGATTTCAAATGTTATTATTTTTGTTTGTTGTCAGTAAAGGTTATTAATTTTGTCAGTAATACAATACAAAGACAATATCCTGGATTAATTTGAATGACTAATAGATACAAATATACTTAAACAAAAAAAACAACAAAAAAACAACTGGATATTGTACTACGATATACAGTCGATAAGGTTATGTACTATATGTAAAGTATACTGATGGTGGCAGTAGTAGTAGTGGTGATAACAATGATAGTGACAAAAATGGAATCAGTCATGAAATATTTGAGAAAATAGAGTGGGCTGGGAATGTATTGATTTTTTTTTACAAAATTCTGGAGCTCTTTCTCTTCTTGCTAATAAAGACCATGGGCCATATGTCTGTTTAGGCAGAATCGGTGATTGGACCCATTTACAAACATATAGAATTTGGACAGCTTTGGTTTCAAACTTGACTTACCCAACCCACACACTTGGCCTCCCAGCATTCTGTCTGTTCTCTTTTTTTTTCATTCTTTTCTTCTATTGTTTTTTTCCCTTTTTTTCCTTCCTGTAACCAATTTCTTCCTGTTGCATCTGCTTGTCTCAAGAGATTTTTTAAAACCTTTTTTTTCCCCTTGCCTTGTATCACCTCAGTTTTGGAACATCGTTTTAGGTCAAGATTTTAACAATTTGCATAGAATTTATACTGTCAATTGGAGTGCACATTTTCAGAAAAATAGATGTATATACATTCATACTTCACCATATATATATATATATATATATATATATATATATATATATATATATATATATATATATATATGTGTGTGTGTGTGTGTGTGTGAGTGTGTGTGTGTGTGTGTGATACACAAAACATGCCAAACTTTTCTTACACTATGTGAAAAAAATTTACAAGTATCTTATAGGACAACTGACGTATGGATGACCAAAAAGGAAAAAACTTCATATTACCCACAAGAATATTTCTAACATTAAAACTCTATTACATGAGAGGTAACTCGCTAGCATATATGCAAGTATGATGATACATAAATGCAAATATTCATACATACATTTGTACACACCCCTCTCATATATATATATATATATATATATATATATATATATATATATATATCAGGGAAGGAGTAGCGCCCTCCCCTACACCTTGGTGTAGTAGCTATCGAAAAGGGAGCCTTCGGGTTCACCCTCGACTATGGTCGCCAACTTTACTTACTTATATATATCAGGGCATATTTCTAAACAAAAAATATGAAGATAACTAAAAAATAGGCTTTTAGATCTACCATATTTGAATGATCAACTTAAGTCATTATTCATTTTTTTAATATTTCGAGTTTATTTAATTTTTAAAAAATGAATTTCAAAATATTCACAAAATAAACTTAGATGTTTGCATTTTTAATCAAATGTTTATTTCCTATCCCCATCTATTTCAGAGTTATGTTCACATTGTAGATAATAAAATTTGTTTGCAAATATTTGAGCATGCCTGTTTTCATTTATGTATGAGAACACTTTTAATTGCATATTTATATATTGAAATGTATATATAGAAAGAAGTTACAAAAAATCCAGTCTCTGAGATCTTGTTTAATAATGAAGGCATGTACTTTAGAATTTCATCTGAAATGAAATCTATGCATTCAACCACAACATTCACTTCAAAGAGATATGTATATATATATATATATATTTATATATATATATTTATATATATATATATATATATATATATATATATATGTGTGTGTGTGTGTGTGTGTGTGTGTATGTGTGTGTGTGTGTGTGTGTGTGTGTATGTGTGTGTGTGTGTGTGTGTGTGTATTCTCCTCTCTCTCTCTCTCTCTCTCTCTCTCTCTCTCTCTCTCAATATATATATATATATATATATAGGTGTGTGTACACATATGCATATATTGATATCTCTCTCTTTATCTTTCTCTCTATATGTGTGTGCATGTGTGTGCAAATAAAAATATATATATATATACATGCAATTATATCTCTTTTTTCACTTTATACATGTTCATCTTGCTGTCTCCTATACATATACACAGTTTAATGCACATCAGATAGGTGTTTAATGAGTAAATAACCAGCTTATATCCTTTATTTTCTGAATTGTAGATTAAGCATTTAATATTTACAATCTATGCCCTCTCTTTCAGTATCTCTATATTTATATGCATATATATATATATATATATATATATATATATATACACAATGTGCATATACATACATACATACATATATATATATATATATATATATATATATATATATATATGTATTCTTTTTCTTCTTCATGTTCTTTATATATGTATACATGACAGAGAGAAAGAAAGAGAGAGATTTACAAAAATATAAAAATGCAAATTTTTATATATATAATGAGTCAATAAGCAACATAAGTATTTTCTTTTTGATCATAATAAAAAATCTGAATCATAATTGAAGAATTATTCTAAAAGAAACATTAAATAAACCAATTTGGCTTTGATATCAAAGCCACCAATAACTTTTCTTGTTTTATCATTATATTCCAGTCAGTACTGTATCAATAAGAATGACTGGGTTAGAGTACGACTTTTAAAGATGGAACGTTAACACAGATAACAAAATCAATAAAATAATAAAATACTAGTGACATGGTGTAACAGCCATGAAACACTACTAAGTGTAATTATAGTATAATTTCTACTGAGTTTTTTGTAAATATTACCATTATTATCCAGGTTTTTAAGATGAAATATCATTGTCATTCAACAATTGGTGTGGGCGATATTTTCTCCTTGTATGATTGTCTCAAAAATAAGTTTCTAAACAGGTAAACTTATCTATTTTATCAAACAGGTAAAACAGACAGAAATGAAAAGAAAAACACCAAGTAACTTGCCTTCTATTCAAGCAATAACATTTATTTCTATTAAAGACTTTCTATTTTGTAAACAATTTTGTCTTTGAAAGGATTTTTGCTCATAATTTGTCACAGATATTTGCACCCTTCAGACCATCAGTCAATTTTCTCTTTTTGTCTTGTCATAAATGATATAGCAAATATGGAATGATGAAAGCAACAAGTTACCCCTTAATGAATCATATAGAAAGAAAGGAATAATGAAAGCAGTAAGTTATTCCTTAATGAATGTTTTAATCAACACAAAAGAATGAAAGCAACAAGTTATCCTAATAAGATATGTTATAAAGTAAAAATAATCAAAGCAAATAAGAAAAAAATATTACAATAAACAGATTAAAGTATTATTACACGAGAAATGATATTTTTGAAATCCAAGATTATTTCAGTATCATACCATTTAATCCATAGTCCATTGGACTAAAAAATACATTTAAAAACTATGTATTTTATTGATTTTTTTCATAAAAAAAGCCCCAAAATACTTACAGTTAATTACAAAATTAGAAGAAAAAAAGTTGATTTCCATATTTCAAATAAAAAATCTCTTTTGAAAAAGATTTCTAAAAAAATTAGAATTAAAGTGATTATTTTTGAGATATTCTCTTTTGATATCCGTTGTTTTTGACTGATACAGATTCCAAGTTATTTTTTCTCTATTATATAGCTCATATGTAGAAATCAATTCCTACAAAATTCTTCAAATGAATTTCTGTAGATATAAATAGCAATCAATGATTTATTCTGAAATTAACACAAATTTTTTGTGAAAATTTTTATAAGAAAATTGTTTATTTTCTTGAAAAAGTAAATGAATTCAAATAAATATATATATATATCTATCTATCTATCTATCTATCTATCTATCTATATATATATATATATATATATATATATATATATATATAATTGTAAATATTCTTTCATATAGAACAAAAGAAGAAAATAGTAATAAAATTTTTAGATGATGATGATGATGATAGTAATAATAATAATTATTATTATTATTATTATTATTATTATTATTTACCCATGAGAGTTTTTCACATCAATTTTAGCTGATGGTCTCATTATTATTATCATTATTATTATTATTATTCAATTTTTAATAACTTATAAATTTTTAAAGCAATCTGAGAGTAACTCTTTAGAAGATATATGAAGTGACTCCTCCAGTCTAGTAGCAGTAACAGCTCACAAAACTTAGAAAAAAAATCTGCCATTCTTTTACTTAGATGCTCCCTCCTTATTATAACACTCACAATTAAGAAAAAGGATTGTTTAAAATGTTTAAAAGTATTTCTAAAAAAATTCAAAATAGTTTTTGTTCAAAAATTGAACTCTGCTATTTCATTTATTAGATATAAATAGAGGTAAATAAGAAAAAAAGTTTCCAAAATAAAAGATTAAATTCTGTACAGTAATTATAAAAGTTGTTAAGAAGAGGAAGAGAATGGATACAAACTATTAGTAGCTATTAATTTTTGTCTTTGTGGTTAATTTGACAGCCTCTATTGGTATTTTTAAACTGTTTCATTTCAGGAAGGTAAAGCTATTTAAACAACTGACACCTATCAGTGAGTGAGCCAATTATTAAATAGATTCTATTCTAGCGTTCACTGACAGTCACTTGAATTATAATGAATAAAAGAGAGATTTTTACTTTGAACCAAAAATACATACCTTGCAAAGTGTATATTAGATGAAAACATTAAAAATAAAAAATCTCTCACTTGTAAAAACAGTACCTTTATACCTTTAAATTTAAGAACAAACATTTGAAAGTGATTGCATGTATTTAAGTAAGCATGTAACTAAACAATTTTTTTTACCAAGTGAATTAAGAAAATATACAGGTTTTGTGTTGCTAATTTGTATAAAAAATATTTTTTGTTTCCAGACAAAAAAGTTAATTAATACTATTTATAGTAGCATGTATATTTTGACTTAGCAATAAATGTATTATGAAGCAAATATTCATTATTTGTCACAGAGGTAAGGACAAATTCTCATTTTAGAATTTAAAGAATTTTAATCAAAATGTCTGAATATATTGTTTGTTTAGTGTTATGTATTTTAATGATAAATTTGAAAAAAATCATTAAGTATTCTACTTATCATTTTGATAGCTCACTTTGCTTTTTGATTTTCTCTGAAGTTTTAGAAACAAAACTGAGGTAAAGATCAAGTACCTGCACAATATTGACAGGATTTATCTTTAATATACTCAACAAAAATGAAATTATCACTTTTTATAAAAATTTCAAAGTCTGAGTCTTTTTAGCTAAATCATTTTTTAAATTATGTTGCAAAAATAACAAAAATCCCTTGAAAAACTCAAGTTGAAATTGAAAAAAAATTAAAAAGCAGTTACATTTCTTTATAATTGCTATAAACTCAGCAACATGAAATAAATAAAACTGATTACAAAAAATCATTTCTGTAAATTTTTGAGAAGATTCTTTATCAAATATTGTCACTTTGCATTGTATAAGTACAATGAGAGCAACTCTAGTCATTACCTATGTAGAGTATTTCAGTATTACAGCAGCAATGTCACTTTCTGGTCTGTCGATATCAAGGCACATCCATGTGCCAGGCAGCAGCAGTGCTAGTTGTAGCACTGGTACTTCAGCTGAAAATAGTGGTGGCACTTGTAAAGTACAAACTCTAAGACCAACATCTTAAAAATGGCTTTAAATGTATTTAGATAGATAGACAATAAAGGCATTTATCTAGATTAAAAGACAAACTGATAGATCACCTTTACTACAAAGAGAGCAGTAGCTAAACTCGTCTGATAAAAAAAAAGAAAGAATAAATAGAATGTAATAAAAACCAGCTTCAAATAATGGAAATTTAAGTAAGACTAATTTCAGATCAGTGTTTTGTATATATGTATTTTGTTTTATTTTTATTTTTCGTTTTTCTTTTGAGTTTCTTTGACTTGGATTTCTGTTGCTCTAAAATTAGTGTCGAAGAGTAATGCTTTTTGATTTTTTTTTGTTTCTTCTTTTTTTTTTTAGACCTTCCTGAATTGATTTATCAGGTTTCATCAAAACTAAAACCTTGAATTTATATATCTTTTTTCATAGACATCAAACAACAAGTGTCTTTCCACCTTGAGAAGAAAAGCAACATGCTGGCATTATAAACACCATTCTCATTACAATTATCATTATGACAATTATGATTGTTATTACTACTCATATAACTTACGACAGAGGTAATATTTACACTATTGTTGTTGTTATTGAAAATGAAGTAGCACTGATCTTGTCATCTGTTTTACTCAATTTCACAACTTACAAAGTCATCTGACCATTCTCTAACCACAGGGATGTGACAAGAGTTATTCATCATCATCATCATCATCATCATCATCATCATCATCATCATCATCATCAACATCATCATCACCATTATTATTTTTATTATTATTTATCATTGTTGCAGCAATAGTAGTGACTCTTCTAATGTATCCACTGGCTGTTGTAACTCATTTTGATATTTGGAATTAACAGAATTTTGTGTACCCATTTTACCGCTGCTATCAAATAGCAAACACACTAGCAGACACATACTCATGGTAGTAACATACCCAATAACTAGATAGTGACCCAGTTCAATATAACTAAATCAAACTAGCTGACCAATGGCTTGCAGAGTTCCCAGACCTCTATCACTCAGAAACCCTTTGCACACATGCTACTGAGAAGAACAGTGCTTGCAATTAATGCTTAAAGGAGAATGCTGCTTCTATTTCTTCTACACCAACATTCTAAATGCTGAACCAACCCTAAAAAGAATCAAAGAGCTGTAACAGATTTTTTATTTTTGGTAAAGTATTTCAACAGACTACTGCCTTTTCTTCTTATCAAGGTGCTCATAAAAGAATTTCCAATCTTCAATTTAACTTTACTTACCAACCTATTCTTAAAATGAACACAACCAATGGAGATCTGTGAATAGCTGACTTATATCTCCAAACTTAAACCAAAACTGAGTGTTAATTTTACTGTGTGTATATATGTTAGCAATTCTCAAACATTTGTGTATTGCAAAGCTCTTCGATAAGGAAGACTTTGCACAGCAAATAAGTATACATTTTGTTAGACAATTCTCAACTCGTTCAAAATTTACAGCTGTAAGAAATCTCTGTTCTAATCATTGAAAGATCTATGTCTAGGGATAAGCTGTTAAACTTGTCACTCAGTTGAACATTGCTAAACCCCACTGTCAAACACAGCTTTGTATGTAATGTATATACAAAGATGCAGAAGTGTGTCAAGTGTATGTGAGAAAAATAAAAGTTTATACATGTGTGTGTGTTTAGGGATGTAATGTGTATCTATATAAGACATTTCTTTGTATTCCTGTGATAATCACGATAACAGACATCAAAGTAATATAGGTATAAACATGTGTTCTCTATAGATCTTGGTTATAAGATAGATACAAACTATGTGTATATGCTTGCACAATAAATGATAGACTTTAAACTTCATTAATCATTTGTAAATTAAAGTAAGTATTAGGGACTATATATATATATATATATATGTATGTATATAGTTGTTGTCAAGACTAATATAAAGACAAAAGCAAGCAATTATTCTAAAAGAAATGTGTTAAACTTGATAAGGTTTACTTAAAACAAAAACAAGTGGTTTTTATGCCATTTTTTATAAATATAAAAGTAATATTTATTGTCAGTCTAAAAGACCCCATTACAATTTTAAAAGACAAAAAGCAAGAATCATTTTGCTTCATATATTTACATTTTGACATTGTTTTACCTTTAAACGAATCAAATAATCAGCACACATCGACACATACAAATATGCATGTGTGTATACTTAAATGCAGATGTAGGTGTCATTTCAACTGACAAGAAATAGCAATGTGAAACATACATTCATACAAGGACATGTACACCTATATGATCATATAATCATAGACACATGTATATCTTGAGAGGGTTACGGAATATGCATACATGTATACTGGTGTATTTGTGCATGTATTTATGTACATATGCAAAACAAAAATGTGTGTACACAGTTTTGAGAGGTCGAACTGAATCAAGCAGTGGTCACAATACAGTATCACTTTTGGGGTACTTACTTTTGTATCAGAGTGTCAACGCTGTGGCGCTGTAAGATATACCAATAGTGTTAGATTTTCCCCGGTTTACACACAGCTTCATGGTTTAATATCATTCAGCAGTCAACAGTGCCGACAACGATGGCATCAGCTTCACAGAGTAAACTCCCCAGTTCATAACACATCGAAGGGTGACGGCAACAAAGTTGGTAGCAGCAGCGGCGGCAGCAGCAGCAGTAGCAGTAGCAGTGAGCTGAGGCTGGAATATAAGATTGGCTCGTTTCCATCTCATGTGCACATGGTCTAGCAGTTACCAGCTAACACCCTGGAAGATGGACACAATGGAAGGCTGATCTTCTTATACTAAACATGCCGTTGAACAGGAAAACTGAGGCATCTGTATAGATTTGTACATTCCGAGTATCCATTAGGTTCTAGTTAAAGGTTCCACCATTGGAATTATGGACAACCATTATTTTCTCCCATTTAGTTTCACTATTTTTTTGGTTTTGGTTTTTTGTTCCCAGGATTTTGGTAGATTCCAAGTGCCTCTCACAAGAACTGCCAGAAAGCAGCGAAAAAAGCCAGACTCTGACACTCTTAGGTTCTTCAGAATTTTCTTTTAATTTCCGTTTTATTTTTTTTTATTCGGTCAATTGTTTTCATGTTTGTAGTTTGGCTGGTTCCCCCTCTCCCTACAGCTCTGCTTGTTTCTCCTCTGCTGCTTAACCCACTCCTCACTCAACAGTCTTCCTTCTTTCACTGAACGAGAAATGTTCCACTAATCATGGGTAGTGTGGAAATATCCAACAAGCGAGATTTGGAAGCGTATGGATGAATGTCTGCTGACAATACACACACTCAACAGTCAGACACACATACACAAATAGAGGAAGAAGAGCAAGGAATAGAGGGAGAAGAGCAAGGACTGGAGAGTCAGTCAAGAAGGAGAGAAAGGAGAAGACTTTTTAAGCATACAGAGGCGTATTACTGAAGGAAGGAAGAAGTAAAAGTGAAAGTTGAAGAGAAAGCGACATGGTTCACTGGAGGAAAATGGAGTAGAGATTAGAAGCAACAATAATGAAATAGGAAGAGTTATGAATGCAAATAAGCAAAAATAGAGTGAGGAAGAATTAAAGATACGCAGCGAGAGAAATGGTTAGAAAAGAGGTTTAATGAATTTAAGAGAGACAGATAAAGAGACCAACAAGTAGACAGAGACAATAAAAAGGTGAGGAAGAAATAGAAGATCAAATACATTCAGTTCTAAAGAGAAAAGAAATTGCAATACTTGTGTACAAACATAGGTGTATGGATATGTACAGTTTTACGTTCAACATAGGTTCCTTAAAATTTAAAAACAAAAAACAAAAACAAAAAAACGAAGGTGTCTCATATTACTTTCAACATTTGTAATAGGTTATATGCTAGTTTATGCATATAATACACTATGTATATAGACATCTGGTTTTATTTGAATGTGTGCGTTACATATGTGTGGAAGCAGAAGTAATAGCAGAAGAAACGGCAGTAGTGGCAGCCACATTGATAGAGGTAATAGAAGTCCAAGTAATATTATTAGTAGTAGTGGTTGTAGTAGTAAAATAAGACTGATAGGTATCTCATTAATATCTGATGCAAGAAGAACTGAAGGCAGCAAGGTAAATTTAATACTGCCATGAACACTGAAAGAGAAGAGAGAAGAAAATGGAGAAACTAAACATCAATATTTTTCTATCTTCTTGATTATTTTCTTATTTTGTTTATTCCTTCTATATTTCATTCATATTAATTTTATTTGTTACTTCTAATCTAATTTTTTCATTCATTTTTTTATTCTCTTTTTTTTTATAACAACTACTTTTAATCTTTCTTCTTTTTCTCTAATCAATCCTTTCCTTACTTACTGTTTATGACTTTTCCACCATCTCTTATTTTCTTCTTTTTCTGCTAATTTCTCTTTTTTCTCCTACCCATTAATCTTTCTTTCACTCATTTTCTATTTTTCAAACTTTTAACTATACAAGTCATTCAATTTATTTTTCTTTTCCTTCTTGAAGAAATGTTTCTTCAAAATATTATTGAATTTACTTGTCTCTTCACAACTATCAATCATCTACAATAGCTATAATGACCAATCAACCTTCTCTATATCACTTCTCTATAACCATCAGGGTTGGGGGGATTTTTCAATTTTCTTTCTTCCTTATTCTCTTTTTCTTTCATTTTACAAAAGATAAAGAGTTCTTTATCATCTTATAGTTTTCATTTTCTCTTGTTTGTTTTATAATTCTCTACAAACACAGTCTTTGTTCATTTTTTAAGGAATATTTTCTTTTTTATATCAATGAATTCTATTCTTTTTATTTCTTGATTCATTTTTATCTCTTTTCTTGATTCCTTTCTCTCTTTATCACTTTTCTTTATTCTCTTTCTTTGTATTTTTTAAAATTTATTCTCCCCATTCCTTTTTGCTTTTACCTCTTCATTCTATTTCTCTTTATCTCTTCCCTCCATTTCTCTTTTTTTATTTAATTTCTTTCTACCTCTTCACTATCCTTCTGTATTTTTATCTCTTTTCTTTTTCCCATTCTATTTCTCTTCTTTCATATCTCTTCTTTCCAATAACCTTTCTTTTTTATGTTTTCTCTTTATTCTTCTTTCTTTTATCTCTTCTCTTTATTCCATTTCTTTCTTTATATCACTTCTCTTCTCTTTATCCCACTTTTTATGCATCTCTTTCCTTTAGTCTTCTTTCTCAATGTTTTCTAGTTATTTCTCTCCCTTTTATCTCTTATTACTTTTACACTTTCTTTCTATATTTTCTAATTAATCAAGATACTTTTTATCTCTTCAATTTTCTCTAAGAGTACAATACTTCTCTTTCTTTTTCTCTCTCGGAAATTTTTAAGGACGATTTTTTTTTTTTAGTTTGATTTTTTAACCTTTTCTCAAGATTTCACGTGGGACCTTCTCATTTCTTTTATGATTTACACTTTACTTTTACAACACCTTTTTTACTTCATATTTCTTCTCTTTTTTAAAAATCATTTCCTTCTCAAATTTTTTTTCTCTTATTTTCTGTCTCAATTTTATTCAACTTATTCACACTGCCTCTCAATATTTCTTACTTCTACTATACTCTTCATCTTTCTCTTTTTAGGAATCTTCACACACACACACACACACACACACACACACACACACACACACACACACACACACATATATATATATATATATATATATATATATAGATAGATAGATAGATAGATAACCCAGTTACTCTCACCTTCTTTCTAAGCTCTAACCTTCTACTACCTTCTCATTCATTGTTTCTTCTTCCAGGGTGGGTGGCATGTTGCAAAAGAAGTTGGTATAAAAGAAGGAGGGAGAAAGCATTTCAAAAAGTCTTCCCCTCTCCCAACCATACACAATCTAACTAGCAATGAATGCTGTATCAATTGTGCCAGGTTGTTAATTGCACAATCTAACATGGTCTGAGGAAACGGTTCTAGTTATTAGAATGGGCAATGTGATAGATTCCTGTAATGATCAATAGAAACACATAGTTAGCCCTCAGACGCCTACTTTTCTCCTTTTGCAATATGGCTTAGACATTCAACACTGGTTGCTCACAAAACACCTTGAAC
The DNA here is from genome assembly GCA_963585895.1 of Sepioteuthis lessoniana. Classification (NCBI taxonomy): domain Eukaryota; kingdom Metazoa; phylum Mollusca; class Cephalopoda; order Myopsida; family Loliginidae; genus Sepioteuthis; species Sepioteuthis lessoniana. The sequence goes on from CAUZXS010004827.1 coordinate 318,396, forward strand.
AACACACACACACACACACACACACACACACACACACACACACACACACACACACACACACACACACATCTTCTGTCTTTCTTTATCTCCCCCTTTTTTTGCTTTTTCTCATTCAAGCTCTATTTAGCATAGACAATTAAGAGTCAAAAACACAAAATGAGACAGATTAATTCTTTTATTTTTTATGTAAGAAAATAGTGAAAAGTTAATTTTCACTCTAAATGTAGGATATTTCTTTTTGTTAAACAGCAATGGTCAAATTGATTTGATTTGATCAGTAGCTAAGTAAATAAATTCCTTGAGGAAAAATGTTCCAACAAATAATTGTTTGCTACCAATACACTATACGTAAACATAAATACTTACCTCTTATAGACATGAATTTGTACATAAAACACATCACTTTAAATTAAAAGGTTTAGATTGTGGAAATAGATTTTGCTCAATAGATTTAAATGTTACAAGTAATTTTTGATTCTATAAAACTTTATCTCCTCAGCTGTAGTATGGTCAGTCTAATGAGGAAACACATGCATATATATGAGAAAACACAAATATTATCTAATCCCTGTGACCAATGTCATATAGACGTCAGCAGTAGCCTCACTGATTTCTTTCTTTTCTTTCTTATCTTCTAAGAAGATAAGAACATGTGTAACTGAGATAAACAGAGGTTACACTTTAATCCACATCCAGTCTCACTCAAGTTTCATATATTCTGATCTTGATTTGATAATTCGGGAATTTTTTTCTTTATCGCATAAAAAATCTTTTGTTCCATTGAAATGTTTTCAACTATTTTGTGTCTCTTGTCTTGTTAGCAACATTTAAACAAAAAGACCCCAAATAGTTTTGTCTAAAATACTCTGCCAAAATAGCTGGGTTGCCAATAATAGAGAGAAAAAGAAAGCGTATGAATGAGATAATGTTTTAGTTCTAGAAGAAATGTCACTGAAGGTTTAGATATAAATGGCCCATACCTATCTTCATGGCTCAGGTAACAGAGCAAAAGTGATATAAATTTATAATTTAAAAGTGATATAATTCATAAATTCCTTCTGTTCCCAATTCCAGTACCTTAATCTAGAATAGTCTTTCTTATATATTTAACTGGCTATTTTTTTTTTGTCAAGTACAAAACCTTCGGGTTAGATATGAGTTAAGATGATGAATACTTATCTGTCAATAATAAGTTTTGAATAATGACCAAATCATCTCTGTAGACATATAACCATTCACCAACTCAAGTTATTAGTATCCAGGTAGGGATACTGTATATTTAAATAATGTTATTTAGGTTGCAAATCCTCTTTTAAATAAGTTTCATTCCATACCACAGACAAGGATTGTTTATAAATTTTTATGTTTTCATTTGTGACATAATAAAAATATATTTCAAAACTGTCTGCATAAGCTTTTTTATGATTGATTGATTTTAATGGCATGTCAACTCATCTAAAATAGAGCCTCACCATCAGATGCAGTTAAAAGTCTTACTGAGGGCATGCATGGGATACAGTCAGCCTATTCAAAGCTCTGCAAAACTTTTTTTCAGTTGTAATTTGAAAACTTTTGACCCTCATTTGTCATTAAGAATATAAGTTGTTATAATATTGTGTGTGAAATCTTGAAAGTGGTAGTGTTACTAAGAAATAGAGGGAATTTTTAGATGAATTTTTCCCCATATGGTAATTATATCAAATACAAATGGCTTTAAACGGTAATGCTAAGTTAAATATTTGAAAAACTTTCTGTTTGAAGTCATGTGAAAGTAACATTACTATTTGATGTAAAAAGTTATTTTGAACATGGGTTGTTTTATTTTTAAGATAGATTCTAGTATTTAGAGGCTTTTTTGTGCTAGATAATAAATTTTGTGTTATCAGTTAAAAGCTGTTAAATATTAGGAGGAGAGTTAAGACCTTACAAGACATTGATCTCTCTCTCTCTCTCTATATATATATATATATATATACATATATATATATATATATATATATATATATATATATATATATATATATATATATTGCTCAAATTCTAATCAAATTCATTCTTATGATATGACAATTTAGTGGGGTTTTTATGAGAAGAATACACTTAAAAAGCTTCAGCTTGAGGAATACAGCAATTTCCAGGAAAAATAATGAATGATAATTTTGTTGGGTCTTTATCCATATATTCATTTTTTAATAATCAACATTCTCAATGCAATGGAGATAACTATAAAATAGAAGCAATAATATCATTGTGGGATACTGTTACAATTTGAACCCATCTGGTTAATGAGTAATCTAGGACACACACACACACATACACACACACACACACACATATATATATATATATATATATATATATATATATATATATATATATATACATGGAAAGGTTAGGAATAGAATCTGACAATATGAAAAAAAGAAGGCAATATGGAAAATTAAATTATCATGTTTTGCAATAAGGATAGTCTCTAATGAAGCTATCTTTATTGAGGAACATGTCAATTTTATTTTCTGTATTGTCTTCACACATACACATGGACACATGGACACATGAAGACACACACACACACACACACACACACACACACACACACATATATATATATGTATATTTGTAGAGAGATAGAGAGAGAGAAAGAAAGAAAGAGAGAGAGAGAGAGAGAGAGAGAGAGAGAGATACATCCAAACATACTGACACAAATACAGACACACACACACACACACACATATATATATGTTTACAGAGAGAGAGAGAGAAAGAGAGAGAGAGAGAGAGAGAGAGAGAGAGACACACACACACACACACACACACACACACACACACACACACACACATATATATATATATATATATATATATATATTTATAAATACGTACATACATACATATCTATGTTAGGATGGCATAAACATAGAATCACAAAAACCTGGTAATTTTCAGTTTCTTGCTCATATGATGACTGTATATGTAAGAAACTGATAGTTATCAAGCTCTATGTTAATCTAGATATATATAGTCTATCGGATATTGAGTACTCCTTATTTATAGATTCAATCAATTATATTTTCATTTTATACATATATATATATATATATATATATATATATATATATATATGAGCTCAATCGCTAATATTGAGCATTCTTTATTATAAATGACGCAAAACATATCATCATTATATATATATATATATATATATATATATATATATATATATATATATATATATATATATATCACTGAAAACATTGAGTCAATCATATATCATTCCTGATAATACAGTTAACTAAATCTATAAATGATCAGCACTGTTTATTTGAAAATATAGCAAACTATATTGTCATTATTAATTTATATGTATATATATATATATATATATATATATATATATATATATATATATATGGGGGGGTGTCTGTGAGACATGCACACACACACACACATACACACACATATATATATATTATGAATAGGCACACATAAAACATATATATGTATATACATAAATAGATATAAATATATAAGCATTTATATATGAATACACAGACAAACGAATTGAGCACTCTGGTGTCCCGTAGGATAGAAAATGTAAACAAACGAACACTGCTGCAATTGCTAAATAATACCTTATTATTCCCTAAGCCGACATGGTACGTTTGTTGGCTGAGCAGTTTGATACTAAGTTTAACATAAAGTTGGGCGGGTTTTAATCCCAGCTTTGAGTGTCCTATGTGTCTGGCCACACTGAAGAGTTGTGATACAACAAAACAGTCTGTCTATGGATGACAATATAAATATATGTAAATATATATATATATATATATATATATATATGATCTGTGGAGGAAATCCAGAGGGTGTTGATTATTTATCTGATGAAGGCTTTAATCTGAAATAAATTTATAATAACACCAAGGAAGAGATTTTTTTCTTTGTTTATATATAAAAAGATATATATATATATATATATATATATATATATATATATATATATATATATATATATATATATATATACTACTATTCAAAAGAATTTGGCCACACTCAAAAATTTTTATTTCTCACCATAAAAGTGTTATTTTTAATGAAAGAAGTTAAGCAACACAGTGGTTTTATTTATTATATTAATTACAAGTTTTGCTGGGTCACATTAAATACAAATTAAACCAAACAAAAAGGAAAAACTTTTTCCAGTTTTGATTCTTCAAATTGACCCCCTTGGATGCTATCACTGCTTTACAGATTCTCAGCATTTTTTCCTAACAAAGATTGGAAGTAAACTGGATCGCTCTTCCCAGCTTTCCAGTGAGAGTTGTCAGGGATGAGCCACACTTTTGTGTTGTGTAGCTCTGACTTTTTGGTCAAATTCATCCCACACCAGTTCAATAGGATTGACGTCCACTCATTATGCTGCCTAAGACATCAGCTGAAGGAGTTGCAGTTCCTTTTTAGTTTTTAATATACCCCTGGAAGAGTTTACTAGAATGATTTGTATCATTATCTTGCATGAGTACAAATCCTTGACCCACAAGCTGCATTCCAGAGAGAATTGTGTGATGCTGTATTATGCGGTGATAGTTGGTCTGATTCAAGTTGCTCTTCATGTGGTGCAAATCTCTGATTTTGCAATTAGCAAAATCCCTCACACCATAACAGAGCCTCCTCCATGCTTTACAGTTGATGTGATACAGGAGCTTGAAGCTCTTTCACCAAATTTTTGCTTCACATAGACCTTCCTATTTGACCCAAACATTTTGAACTTTGATTCATCAGTCTAAAGGATTTTATTCCAGAGCTCTATTGTCCAATCTATGTGTGCCTTAGTCCACTGGTGCCTTTCAACATGGTTTTGCTTCCTCAACAGTGGTTTCTTGACGGTAATTCTGCCATACAGGCCAGCATCACAGTGGATGTTTACACTTTTTTTTATGACATTGGTTCACTTGTGCTGTGATGTTTGGAGCAGTCAGCCTTCTGTCATGCATGCTGGTGACTCTGATGAAATTGACCTCTGCTCTCATTGCTGCTTTTGGTCTACCAGCCCTACTTTTGGTTATGTTTTGTCCTGTTTCTTGATCTGTCCTAACAAAATAATCTTCTGTCGTTCTGGAATTTTTTTTAGAACTAAAGACGAAAAACACTCTCAAATTGATTTTTCCAAACATATCAGATACTAAGGTCAAAGTTACCAAAAATGACTTTTATTTAGTGTAATAAATAAAAAATTTGAGCTGCTTAACATGTTTCCTCAAAAATAACACTTTTAGGATGAGAAATAAAAATTTTTGAGGGTGGCCAAATACTTTCGACAGGTAGTGTATATATATATATATATATATATATATATATATATATATATATATATGCATGCATATATATATATATATATATATATGTACTAACACACACCTACACACACACACACACACGCATATATATATATATATATATATATATATATATATATATATATTTATATATATATATATATATATATATTACTGTGTCCATATAGATTATAATATTTAAAAGGACAAAGTTAAATTTCATAATCAGTAGAGGCACGTCCAGGTTTTCCATTTGTGGCTCTTGAATTACCTTCAGTCTCTAAAAATTCACATCTTCCATCAATTTCACTTCTTGGTTTGTATTCTTGATGAATCAATAGAAAAATTATAGCAATTTAGGTTTCAAAAAAAAAATTATTCCAACTCTTCATATGAAATAATTTTCCAAAATTTTCCTCTTTCTTTTGTTTTTGTCTTAGGTCTTTTTTTTGTATTTTAACCATTTCATATGGTTGATTGCTACTTGTATTATTTGCAGAAAATTTGAATCAATTCTCAAACTATTTCATGATTGTGACTTAAAAAAATATACTTTTACACATTTTTGTTTGGTGAAAAATAAAAAAAGTATAAAAGAAAAGATTCTATTCTATCTTCATTTCTACATCTACAGAAAAAGAAGGCAAAAAGGAAAACAAAAAGAGAATGATACATCTACAATGTTTTTATTAAAGTTCTTGAAAATTTTTCATCCTGAGACTCAGATCAACAATTTTGAATTGACATTCATCCATGAACAATTAATTGAAAAATGCAGGTGTTCTGAATGAGACAATTACAATTAGGATGAATAGACATCAATTATTTCTGATAGAACTTTTTTTTCCGTGTTGTTTGCAGGAGATAGAGCAACACATACAGACAAGGATTGTCAGGTAAGAAAATTTGATTCATTTAAATTAGTTTTCAATTAAAATGATATTTAATATCATTAGTTGATAGATGTTAAAAATTTCTGCTTTTTTTAATTGAGTAGACGAAATTATTACTCTCCAAATATTTCATATGATATCAAAACATGTATTTACCCAACCCTTCCATTACTGGCAGGATATGACGCAAGGTCAATTTTTAAACAAAATACTACTGGTATGAATTCAAAATTTTCCTGCTGGTAGATTGGATGCTTAACCTAAACTAAAGAATTCAGTTTGTTCTACTATTTATCAATTCCTGGAGAAAGCAGAGATGGATTAATTTCTCTGTGAAGGGCATTAGTGCAAAGGGAAACAGCCTCATACAGAATTGAACCTGGGTTACTAATTCCATTTCAACATATATATATATATATATATATATATATATATATATATATATATATATATATATATATATATATATATATATATATATATATATATATATATCAGTAATATCCAGTCAGCATCCGAAGATAACCTCAAATGAAACGTTTAATTTGAGGTTGTCTTTGGATGCTGACTGAATATTACTGATATATATATATATATATATATATATATATGTATATATATATATATATACAGTAATATCCAGTCAGTATCCAAAGACAACCTCAAATTAAACATGTGGAGTCATCAGATGAGACAAAGAGTATAATAATATTCTTTAAAATATTCTGAAATAAATTTATAATGAGAATTTAACCAGGTTTGAGTTTTCTTCTAATTGCATTATATATATATATATATATATATATATATCAAGAATGTAATATGTATTAATCCTCCCCCAAAAAATTGGTAATTTTTGAGTCAATCAAATGAATATAGCTTTTTGTTTTTTCCCAAAGACATTAATGCAAAATGATGTGCAAAGAATCCTATGCAGGATTTGAACTTGGGTCACTAATTCCATTTCCCATGATTATAACAATTTTGCAAACCATGCCTCCACATAAAGTAGTCATAATATTTTGCAGTGATTAATAATTATGTTTCATATGTCAAACAAATTTAAGCTTTTGTATTGCTAATATTGAGGAAATTTGCTTTTGTATATCATTTATAATGATAGAAATTTACTTCATATTCTGCTATCTACATTTGAGTGTCTTGGGAGGTAAAATGAATTTTGGTAAGTTATAATAAGCAGCATCTTTGATTAAAACAAAAACAAAACGCTAAACAAATTCTTATTGAAAAACAAATAATCTTCTGATGAGAAACTATGTTTCTAGACTTTATTCTTGACTAGTCATTTCCTGTATTGATTTAAATAGATACTATTACACTTTAATTGATCCATCTGCAAAAGTTTTCCAGTAATCAATATCACTATACATATTCAGATACATATCAGGAACATATGTTTTCAAATAAAGGGTATATAAACATATAGATATGAAGACAGACAGCAATATATTTGTAAATGTAAAGCATGCAGCTAACTAAAAAAATATGGTACAAGATAATCCATACATGATTACCAAGATGTAGTTCATTTTGTTCACATTAATATGTTTATTTTCATTGTCTTCCAAAAAAAATATCATGTTAGTTGGATGATTTTACTGTATGTCAACCCTTATTAGTTTATTTAATGTTGAATTCAGTTTTTGTTTCAATCAATTATATAGTTTGAAGTAACTAATGATAATTATTTAAAAACAATTACATCTTAATTTAACTTTTAATACTAAAATTTCATACACAAAAATATGATTTCAAGTAACTATTCCTATTTCAAAATGATCATTTTTTACTCTAAGCTATAAGGTTTCATGGATTCCTTTTTAATAAAAATAATTTTCAAACATCTGTAGTGGGGACCCTAACAGGTACTACCAATTTGAATGTGTGTGAATGTGGGGATTCAACATTCTTTAAAATTCCAAACCAGGAGCTTCACCACCAAATGCAGTTTGGTATCATACTCAGGAAACTGGAGGTGCCCATGGTGTAGTCGTTATCGTCGTAGGAAATGGACACAGCGACACGAGTTCAAATCCTGGACAAGACTGATTGCATTTCACATAGCACTAATACCCTGGGGAAAGGTATAAATCCAATTATTCTCCCTCCAGCTATGGGTAAATAGTAGGACAGACTAGGTTCTTCAGTCTTGGTTAGGCAACTAGTCTAGGAGAAGGAAAACTCTGATTTCAAACCTGTTAAACTCCGCTTAAAAAATGACCTTGTGTCATATCCTGCCCGAGCAGAGGGGTTGGTAAATTGTATCATACTCAGGAAATATATCCGGACTTTTCGAGGCCCGTGTGTCATTTGTGCTCAGTGGATGATATTGTTGATTGCCTGGTCCCCAAGGACTTTACCTGCTGGTAGTACTTGCTTAGCTGGGCTGAGTTGATCATGTGGTGTTTGAGGTACCCGAAAGGGAAATACTGAAGGATTCAAGCATTTTTTGTGATGGCTACCCATGAGTTTTGATTTGTGTATGGCCCCTCAACTATAACATGACTTTGTGTCAAATCCGTTTAAGTGGTAAGTCTGATAAATCCTTGGATATATCCAAGACACTCTTGGAGAACTATTAAACTTCAGCTATTGATGCAGTTGGTATATTCTAGGCTTGCTAAGAGGGTGAATAATATTGAATAATACCAGATTGTTCATTAAGACAACATTGTCTTATGACAATCATAAGATTGTGAAATAATATGAATTTCGAAATTCTGATATATTAATTTCAGTTCATTAATCCAGTACTGATTATCTACATCTGTTTGTTTTTTCTTTATTAGACAGGTTCATATTTTTAAAAAAATTTTAAATAACTAATGAACGATATTATATATCTTAATGAATACTCA